>JAZHYW010011707.1:0-19216 GCA_037355805.1 Ixodes ricinus
GTTACTTTTGGTTCGTGACTCGTTCACAGCGCTGAATCGGCTGATGTGGCTCGTAGCGTCCGCAGTGCTCCATCGCAAGGTGAAACCATAGAGTTCAAACGGAGTACTCACAAACCGCCAACGCCCAATCGGGTTCGAAAAGACCGCGTCGACCACGCGCGTGAGGTACGTCACAGCGCACGTTTTCGTTTGCTCCCACCAGGTGTCACCAGTGGCGACGACCGTGACTAGTGAGCCTAGATTTTAGAGTGGTTTCAACTGCTCGATCCGGGTCACATGGTTCATTGGTCGCGTTTGCAACACGAGCTGCAAGAAGGTAACGAACAATCGTCTGCAAGGGTCTCTACCTCTCTGCCCGCTTTTCTCACTGCCACGCCACAACGCAACGCATGCGCACTCGCGAACAATCTGCAGAGGAGGCGTCCGTCATTCATTTCCAAACGCTACATGGTTTGAGTTGCTCCCTCTCTTAAATATAGACACTGTAACTGCGTCCGCCATAGCTCGGATAGCCGTCATTTCAACAAGGAGTTGGTCGTGGAGCAGCGTTCGCCGATTCAACCAACAAACGCCTCACCTTTTCCGTGACGAACTTGACAATTCTGTCGATCAGTGCTGAAGGTGCGACGGGTCTGAACTTAGCGTAAATGGCTGCGTGAGCCGTGGTCTTGAAGAAGTGGCTCATCGCGGCAGCTCGGCGTTATCCCTGACCGCTTGCACAACCGACGGCATTCTGGCACGTTTGTTCAATGAGCTCAGGCTCAAAGAGAAATCAGCGTAGCTGCGGTCCTGTGATCAGAGAGCGACACCCCACACGGCGCGAAAATTTGAAAGTGAGTGCATGTGTCGAGGTTTGAGTAGCCTCCCTAACGTAAAAGGGAAAGACGATACGACCAAATACTTTACCAGGGAGTGCATCTTTTTACTCCGAGATCCAATGTCCTTGGAGCCGTAGTTAAAACGGCTAGATGCGCGCAGTCTTGGCGGAGTATTGGGGTTTACCCATTTTAATTGGGAGGGTGAGAGCCGCCATCTATCGTCGTGGACAGCCTTCGTGACAATGGAGACAGCCGTCTCTGTTGTATTGGCGAATCCGGTATCTCGGTGCTGTCTCGAACGCCGGCTGTCCCCACCGCTCTGGGAGAATTTGGTGCTGTAGGCGCGTTGTCTATTGCAGATGAGCGCAGGAGAATGCATGCTCTTAGTAAAAGATTTAATATAACCGGCAGAAAGTAACATTGTTGACTCAAACCTTTTATACATCATGCATTTATTTCTCACGCCTTCATTGACCGTTTATGGGAAAGCGTGTTTGCACACCGAAGCTGTAGGCGCTGCTTTTGCTCAGGAACCAGGAGTGTACGAATATTGCTTCGAACCGAATATGCAGAGTCATTCGTAGACTCAACAGTGCAAAAAGAGAAACGATTGTACGACATTCCCTTGTAAATTGAATGACGCGCCAGCACGTTTCGAGTGGAACCACCGTTTCATATCTTGAGAATCTGGCTGCCTCTTGTCTCTCCGCAATTTTTTGTTTTGTTTCAAGTCAGCCATTTCTTTCGCGAAATGATTTTCCACCAAATGTTTACTAGTTATCAATCAAACTTCGAAAATTATTTTCTGTACTTGTCCTGTGTTCGCCGTTTCGCGAATACGCACAGCTTTTGACATTTTCAGGCTTTCAACCTAACCTCTTCTCTGTCGTTCAAGAACTTTTGACTACGCGAAAGTGTCACTGCGGCTCTTGACAATAAAGGACTCTCATGTGGCAACACAGTATTCACGGCAATTATGATCATAGACTACACTAATTAGAAAAATATTAAAAATGCCATTGGGCTTCGAGATACTTATAAATCAGGTTTCGCGTTCCTGTTGCCCAACTCCAACACTAAACAGTACACTCTAAAAAAAAAAAAAAATTAAAGGATTAACATTAGCGTTTGATACCCTGAGCTCCCATTTGCTCCCCGAAGATACCATCTGGTCGTGCTAGGTATAGTTCGCAAAAGGTGGGGACTAACTGTAATCGACTGGGACTATAACCGGGAGGCGTGCACGGAGCAAAATCAGTCATTAGGCCTCGTCAGACAGGGTGCATCTGTATGTTTTAGTACCCGAAGGCAAACAAAATGCTCGTTAGGAAGACAGCTGATATTCGCTCGTCTTGATCGGAGATCGGCGTGACTCAGCCCAGCGCGGCTGAAAGAGAAATAACTGGTGTACGCTGAAAGAAAAATATAACTGGTGTACTGTTTGTAATAAAAAAATAAAGATACCCGTTGCCTTTAGTGTTTAAGAGCGTCCCTAGCCCCGCCCCCCTGGTTGAAGCGCCGTCGATTTCGCTGAAGTCGCGAGAGAGAGGGGGGGGGGGGCAACATAGGAGGACTTCTGATCTTTACGGTGGGCACGCTAAAGTTCAAAGTCCTACCCAAAATAGTTGGCATTAGAACCATCCTCCCAGAGTGCAAATTCTGTCGGAAAAGGGCCTCTTGGCATGCTTCCAGTATACTTAGCCCTCCTCCCCCAAAATAACGCGATATAATAAACCTATAAACCGTACTCAGCGGAAAGGAGGAACCATCTTACAGTCAACCACAACACAACCGCACCTGATGCCCTCTCCACGATACTCGGCCAAAATTAGTCGGCGTGGCGCGACGAGAAAAACCCCGAGCCACGACTCGCGCCGAGTCGAGAGACCCGCAGAGCTCAGACCGCGGCTTGCCCGGTTGGAAGGTCATCCGGGACCGTCCGTGACGTCACAACGCGTCGGCGGAAATGACGCGGAGCTCCCAACTTCCGGGGGTGTGGCGCTCGTCCAATGAGCGCGCTGCGGCGATCGATCGGACGCTCGCGGAGCAATCGCAGCCCGCCAACAAAGCCGCGCCGCCAGCACACCCTCTGCCTCGACCAACGCAACGCTTCGCACGACGTGGACAGCAAAAAGGGCGACGCGACGGTGTACCTCACGGTCGTCCTTCATCGCTACACGCTGCAGTTTTCGAAGCGGGAAAAAAAGAAAACACAAAACAACCTTCCTCGAAGCAACTTCGAAGTCGTCTGCTATTCTGAAGCCGTCTGCATCGAGAAGGGTGAGTGAGATTCCCGGATTTTACCGAGGAGAAAAGGAAGGTTTCTACAACAACACTCCTGGTTTTGGGAATATTGTCGTCATGGCGACCCGGTTTGCTCGCTCCTGACCGGCGTTGCCTCGGACGATTCGACAAGGCGACCGCCGTGAAGGGTAGAAGCTGACTTTTGTTTGGGGGCTTGATTCGGTTTTCGCTGCACGCTCCATGGCCTACGTTTTGCATTGTCGTCTGCGTTGTGCGTCGTCTGCTATAGCTGCGGTTCGGCGGCGACGGAGGTATCGTCTTTCCAGATGCTTATATTTTGCAACCTGCTGTACCGACTACTTCCTAGCCACGCATGCGGGAGCCTACCCGACGCTTGCTAGGAGTTCCATGTGTATATGGTGACGTTTGGTTTCTAGTTGTGTGTTCCATAATGCAACAAAACTCCTGTCTATTTCGAGGCTATCATTTCGACGCACCTTTATTTAATGGTTTTACGTCTTTAAATGCCACTTGGGCGTTTTTAACCCTTTAAACGCAAAAAAAAAAACAATGTGAGAGCGTGGTAGTTATTTGCGACCTGGTACCTCCCACAAGCACCGTATACACTTAATATTTCGAGATAAACAAAGACATATGACTCGTGCCGTCGTTTTACACCATATATAAACACATACACACGCACAAAAACACCCATTACATTACCTTAAATGCTCAACAGATTAGTCACTATGCTACATTACGGATTACTCAGTCACCACCAGAGCCTGTGACTAAACCGACATGTTATGTTTCGGGGCAACATTTCTGTACAATGTGTTTGTACATGTACCCCTCGACAGTTATATTTACGTACGAATCCTAGAATACAAAAATATTGTTATTCTACTATTTGTTCCTCTTTCATACTGCGTGTGCTCTTTGTAGGGGGATATTTTACGACCCTGTCAAGCGCGCGCTGTAGATTTAAATGGAAGATAATTACTATACATTCATGTAAACAAACCGGACGAAGAAAAAATACAAAAAAATACTACCAACAAATTCGTATCGCAAAACACAAACAATCTAGTCAAATGTATTCCGGGCGCACGAGTCATCTGCAACACCTGCTCCTTTCAAAAGAGCATTTCTTTTTTTCTTCTTTTTTTTAAACATTTACAGATTTTTTTAAAACTCTGAGGCCGAAGCTACGAGCTTTCCTAGCCAATCGCACGCCTCGCACACGTCACGTGACCTCGGTCCGTCTTTGAACTCAGATCTTGGTCGGCAGGGATCGTCATGTGACGTGCGTTTAGAGTCACTGAATTCCCACAGGTGGTCTGGCAGCTTTGGCTTCAAGTCGGCGGCGAGTGTGATTTTAATGTAGACCGTATTTTTCGGACTATGGTCCGCACCCGGTATCTGTATACACCGCAAAAACATATATATATATATATATATATATATATATATATGAAAACTTTAGGTACCGTTTACCTGGTGCATATATCGCGCCTCGGTCTGCACCTAAAAAGAAGAAAAGGATAAGAAAACAATATTCTATAAAGCTCTTTTTGACAAAGGTCTGCTTGATTCTCAATACGAAGTTTGTACCATACATAAATCATCATTTAACATACTCTCATTCACAAAATCTGTCATAGCGCATCTCAATAAAAGATGTATACTCGTTTCCACCTCCAAAACAGTATTAACAAAAAAAGAGAAAGAAAGAACGAAAAAAAGTCCGGCTTTTTTCGGAGCATTATTGATTACCCCCTTCCTGTAGAGAACTAAGACATCTGTAGGTGCATTTCAGATTAGATATGTGCTATCGAGACGTACACGTTTCAAATGCCAAAAACATCGCTCCTGCCTCCGACAACCGAATCTTGTAACTGCTTCGCGCGGCGCATGAACAATGCGCACAAGTTCCCTTTTTCTTAAAGAGAAAACGAGTATAGGAAAAAAAAAATCATTGTATAGTCTGCACCGCGCAATATTTCACACACACACAAACACACACACACACACACACACGCACGCGCGCACGCACGCACACAACCACACAAGGTTGCGGGTTCGATCGCCGCCCCCGGTCAAATTTTTTGCCAGCTCTTTCCTTTTCCCTAACTTTAATGCTATAAATTGAATAATCACTTTCTTCCCTCTTCGTTTCCAATATTTACTACAGCTGCACTTGTCAATCTTCACTCATTCCTATTATATATATATCGCGGGCACTTTCCATCATCGTACGTGGTCTTCGAAGAGGAAATAATCGAAAATATGCAGATTAATACACCGTACTTGACCGAATCAATCAATGTTTTACGAAACGGCGGAGCTATTCGATCAAGTACGGTTTATTAATGCGTGCATATTATTCAGATTATATTATCTATATATATATATATATACTCCGTCCACCCATAAGCTGACAGTGCGACGGGAGCTACAGGCTCGGCGGACCAATCAAATCCGCCTGCCTTCCATCACCTGAGCCCCGCCCTCTGCGTGGGGCTGTTGTTGGAGGCGACGTAGTTGCAAAGGAAATCGTCCGGAGTCTGGTCACGTGGCCAAAAAACGACGTAGGACTCATCCCGCGGGCAAGCCCTCGTCCCCAGCCACCTAATAGGCGTATCCGGAATGGGCGACGAAGAAATAATAAAACGTTTCAACCTGCAAATAATAAAAAAAAAAAAGAAAATAGAGGGGAGCACAAACGAGAATGTTTGACGGTTATATCCTAAATGTCTTCTATTGGCGTGGCAAGGGCAAAACAATGTTTTCGCCACGTACTGGAAGTGACGACAATTCAAGATGGCGGCGCCCTTGTGGAAACGGTCTGTAGCCCCCATCGCACTGTCAGCTCAGGGGTGAGAGAGGTGTAGATATACGTGACGTCCGCGACTGTCAGTCACTCCTTACGTTCGTCGAGATCCTCGTGAGACGTGACAATCTTGTTGACGTCTTGGCCGGGATTCGAGTTAGTGACGCCATAACATTTACAAACTCCTTGTTGTTTTTTCTTGTTTTTACGGTGACACGCGTAAAGCCGTTGTCACGCAGCTCGCGCATCAAAAGCCGTGCCGTCATCATACACAAAGACAGCGTGCAAACAGATTCGATCGGGAGTCACCGCGAGATCCGCGTGCTATATGGCGAAGTGAGGAGAACGCATGTTCTTTGAATCTTGATCCGTGGCACCGCGTTAAATTCGGTAGACATTTCTTTTTTTGCTAAATTTAGCGGATAAGTAAGTTTAGCGAAAGTCTTTTTTCCCTTTGAATCTAGAGGGGAAAGGTTGTCACTATACTCTGTTTCACCTTATGATGTACCGCAGGAAAGGCTACAAGCGCGAGCTCCTTGCTCTGGGGCACATCTCAGCGGCACAAGCTCTCGTGACTTAAAAGCGGCTGCCAACGCTATAAGCTCGCGCTTCTAGCCTTCGCTGCGGTACAACATAAGGTGAAACGAAGTATAGCAAGGGAGCAATTTTTAATGCTAAAACATTAACTGTCCCATGGAGCTAGTCGATGTCATCAGCCGCGCCAAACGGCAGATAGATTCCCCTTTCTTAATGAAGCGAAGTCAAGCCTCGATCTGAGGCAGCCCAGCTTTTTTCCGCTAAACGCTAAACAAGGGGAAACAAATTTCCTCGTTGAATTTAGCGGGGAAGTGTACAAACGTTGTGCGCGTTTACTGGAGCCTCAAATGATAAGATCGATATAAGAATTCTAGAGTGGGCCCCAACGCTTTGGGTCCGCCGATCAGCTCGGGGCATCACCAGAAGCTTTCGCGTGCGCTGTGCGACGCACCGAGCTGTTTGGGGCATAGAGTTATTATAATGTACGCTGGAGGTTCAAGTGGCGCTAGTGTCTATGCGACTTCCGTGACGCAAATCCAAGCAGACAGCAACCATGTCTACTTTTGCGGTGCTCCTGTGCATTCCTTTGGGAAAACGCGCGTGCATTTTGTCTCTTCGCCGGATAATAACACGAAGCACTTTGGTGATTTGGGTCGTACCGAATAATATGTACCTTGATTAACATTGTAAAAGTGTAATTGCTTTAGTTAGCGCATTTCCCTTCATCAATGAACGATGTTTAACTTCGCTACATTTCAGTCCCAAAAATGTGTTCCGCAGAAGGTGTGTAAAAACAAACGACGATTCAAAGCAAAATTACAATCGAAAGGAATATGAGTGTGTTCAAGGTTAGCCAGAATTCCGGCAACGCTTATAGATTGCTAATATGCCAGTCCTCTCACAATATGAAAATGACCCCGTCGTGCATGAGCGGATGAAAACATTCAAAACGTAAACAATAAAGTACGTGGGCTGTGAAAGGTGTGTCTTCGTGTATTGTTTTCTCTGCCGGGCACCTTTAAGCATGCATGCAGACACTTGTTCTCAAAGATTTCGAGCGTGCGGGTGATATTTTGAACGTAGAACAAGCATCTTCGCGCAGAGCGGAAAGAATAAAGCGGTACTTACTTATTTAAAATCGGAATATATTGCGTGACCTTCAATTTATTTTCATCGTATGTTACTGCGCAGTTCTAGCCGTCCCTCTTGGCTTTCCAGATGTTCTTCGTTCGTTTCGCACGTATATCCCCCATGCTGAAAAGCGCCGACGTCGTGTTCGCGCTAACAGTGTCCGGCAGTGCACATAAGTACACATACGAAGCCGTTTTAGCACGAACGCAACGAGTTTGAAAGAAAAACACCGGAACTGAGAAAATGTTCCAAGCTACCTAGTACGTACGAATTATTCGGGATATTTGCTTTATGATCAAGCGCAGGGAGAAAATGCACTCACTTTTTCCCATAGAATTGCATTACCGGAAGTCAATTTTCGACTGGTTGCTGTCTGCTTCAATTTGCGTCAGCACACTAGCGCCACTTGAACCTCTAGCGTACATTATAATAACACTCTTCTTTGGGGGACCCAAAGGGTTGGGGCCCGCTATTCTAAAACTGTGTGTGCAAAACACGGCAAAAAGCACGTTTTTTTTTTAAATGTTATGATGTATCGTGCAACGCAGAAAAAGTGTGGAGATTCGCGACTTGGAAACAAAAGGCCCGAGCCACAGTCAACGCACGAAGCGATACGCCTTTTTCCGGTCTCGGGCGGGCTGCGAAGATCGACAGGCGATACACGTTAACGGAAGCTCGCCGCGAAGGCGATCGGCTTAGCACATGTAGGGGCATCCGTTGTGTTACAGGCTCCACGTTAACAGCGCTCTTGTTACACGTGAATTGCTGAGCCGAGCAGACCGCACGCAGGCTTCGACAGGATATGAACGGCAGACGCATCTCGTTCCCTGTCAGAAAGCATTTGACGTCTTCAGAATATAAGAACGTAATGTGCATTCTGGAACACAATATAAAGAAGGGGGGGGCTGCCCCCCCCCCCCTTTAAAACCGTTAAAAGGGGTTAACGTGCACCACGCAGTAGTGATAACACGACCGCACGGCGGTACCATGGCATGCTCACTCAGATCGAAACGGGCCGGGGTGTGGGGGGACTGAACCCAGGATTTCTGGATTGTGCAGCGCGAGCTTTCGCTCCACGACTCGTTAACAGCATTGTTCCGGAAAATGAGACAGCTTTTAGACCTCCTTTGTCTTCGACAAAATCTCAAATTTTTTTTATGAAATATATTAATAAAGTGAAATAATATTTCCACAAGCGCATTACGCATTACCTTACAGTCAGAAGAAGAAAAAGAATGAGATTCTTTTTGGTCCCATTATCAAACAATAGGTTGCCTAATGTATATATATATATATATATATATATATATATATATATATATATATATATATATATATATATATATATATATATTTACCGAAAATGGCTGATTGGAGAAAACTGCACAGACATGGTGTCCATGTTGACCTGCCCAGAGAAAAATGCACTACAAGGTTCCAGCGCGCACCTTTGTATAGTACATGGTCGTGGCCGCAGCGTTTCGTCGCGCTACGACTTGGCGGCGCTGCACAAAGGCGTGTTTTGTTTCTCCGCATATCAATCGAAGATGCGCAGGGCGCGTCGGCCTTATCTAGTCCTGACCTGCCCTACTCCCGCGGGCTTCGCGGGATCGAGTCGTCAGTCGGCGGTCGCGCGGCAGATTTGTCAATAGAAACGCCGGCCAAAACGCGCCTTACATAAAGAAGTAAAGAAAAAGTCTTTTGCGTTTTTGTGTTTGAGAAACGCGTTCTTTCGATTCAAGCAAACACGAGAGAGCGATGCACCCTGCTACGTGTTATCGCTACTACAGCCTGCTGGCGCCACTCTACGGTAAGTACTCCCGATAAGCAGGCAGTTGTAGTATAGATCGTTTTCCTCCTCCGCTACGGTATTCGTGAAGAAAACGCCGCAGCTGCGCATGCGCGCCACCAGCCTCGTCTGCATAGTTCAAGGTCTTGTGGCGGATTACGGACCGCTGTGCGGGTGCTTAGCGGGCTGCGGAAACGGTCTACTCAAATACTCCCCAACGTGCCGCGCGCCGTGCGGACCGTACGCTAGACAGTCTGTGAGCCGGGTCGCAGAGAAGCCTCTACCGCGAGCGCCCCCAATGGCAAGGCGACGCACTTCATGATTACGGTAGGTCGTGGTCCAGATCTCCACTTTTCATAAACATGAGGAAGATACACAAAAAGGGGGACGGACAACGAAGTCCGTCCACCTTTGTATATCCTCCAGCTTTTTGACTTTAGCACTGGGAATAATCGAAGACGTGTTAGATAGCTATACTGCATAAATGAATTTTAAACTTTGTGGAAATACTCTTCACATGTTGGTGGAACTAAACGTCAACTCAACTCTCTCAGGAGACGCCACTGCGGTGTTGCTGCGGTTGGCGCATGCGCAGTAGACGCACTTGACGCGAGTCTGGTTTCTGCGCAAGTGCAGTGCGCATACTTCGTGTAGGGAACTGCGCGTTGGCTCACATCTCGTGGGGGCTTGTTTGTAAACGGCGCGTTGGCCTATGGCTATGAAATATAAAAAGGCATTCCTTTTTTTTTATTTTTTTATGAAAGAGTGCGTATTTGATAATCACTGATTTCGATAAAAATTGGTCCAACACATTAATAGACATATCCGAAGCAGTAACCCACATTGCAAGTCACCATAACGTTTTTTTCTTCCCCCGAAGCTATTGAAGTTTCGAATTCGGGCTCGTGACAAAATGTTTTCATTATACTGTGTTTTTAAACTGCTTGCTCGACTTGAAAGTTATACACAACATCTGACGCCACCGCACTGGAGACGGAGGAAAAAAATGTATTCTTGTTTTTTGGCATCAGCGTCATTTGCCGCTTTCTCATAGGCTATTTTGAACTTAGAGATAAAATATAGCATATCGGAGAGAGCAAAGACCGGATCCTCCGCAAATGTGTTTAGTTTGGGCAGCTCGAAGAATCGCCGCGGAGCTCCCCCTCATTCGAGGAGGCGCTCCGACTCCGGAGCCGCGAGCGACAGTTGCTCATCTTACGATTTTCCCAAAGCTGCGCGAGGAATTCTCTTTATCAATCGCCGCGTCTGGCGTTGAGGTACGTCGAGAGGCTGTGTCGGCGAACACCGGACGTGAACACCCGAGCCGAAAAGCGGTGTGTCACCCGATCCTATCCTATCGTATGCATGGGACGCAGTCATGCGGTCGCTATGCGCCACGTATCCACGCAGCTGGAGGGAGTGCATGCGCCGTCATGCGCACAATGCGTTTTGTCCCCTATCAAATCTCCGCTCGTACGGATTAAAGTCAATTACTACGGACAAGTGCGAGCGACTAGAAGTAATGGTGGCCCGTGTATGTTTAGAGAACGGGAAGTTATGTCCGATTTACATCAATTCATGATGCAACCATGCTTGCGATTTTGCAGTTTGCGGCGTCGCTCGGGCGAAAAAGATGGCAGCGAGCTTTATCTCGAAGGTTCCCTATCTATAATGCATGAAAGACAGTATTTAAAAGACGCTCAGGCGCTCGTTTAAATAATTGTTGAGAAGCCATTAACCATTCGTTCGCGGTTGTGAAGGAGAACCACTGGCGTAGTTTCTTCGGGGAGGGGGGGGGGGGGGGCGGCTGAGGTGGTTGGGATGTGCATGACTTTGGGTGCGGGGAGGGGGGGGAGAAGAGGTGGTCAAAATGCATGCGTACATGATGGTCCGCTGAATTTGAAGTGAAGGGGGGGGGAAGAAAAGGGCTGAGACCTCATAAGCTCCTCCCCCGGCTAGAGTTCAGGGGAAACTCCTCCCACCTCTTTCCACTTTAACGGAGCGATCGCCGGAGAGGAGGTCATCGACCTTTATGTTTTTTATAAATTTCCCGCTCAATTCAGCGTGGAAACTGGCGGTACTTAGGTCACGGGACAATATAATATTCCCGCTATATTTATGGGGGAAACTGAATCAGTGTGTAGGTGACGTGACTTCGGGTTTTGGAGCGCGCCGGAATCAGCATACCAGATCCGAGATGGAGCACGCGGTCCGAATGGAGTCGCTCCGCCTCCGGATCCCCAACGGAACATGACCACTGCTCCGGGATCGGCGGATGCCTTCCCGTCATTCACCTTCCCGGGAATCCCCCTTCCGGCGGTCCCGGATCTCGAAGCACACGTTTTCGCAATCACGGCGCTAACAACACGTGTTCAGCGCACGAGCGAAGTTAATTATGAATTGAAAGATGCGTGTCGAAATGTCGATGAGCGATGTGCGTCAGCCATAGCCCACTTGCCTTTTGATCGGAATACTCGTGAGCGGTGTCCAAGTATGTCTGTATTTTCGGCCTCTTCCGCGGAGGTCCGAAAAGACAGTCGAATTCATGCGGGACATACGAGCAATCCTCGTGGTCGGAGATGCCCGACGAGAAAGGAAGTCACGTGTGCGCGCCGAGGGCTGACCAGGCTGGCTTCCGGTTGAATCCGCCGAAATCGGCGGAGCGACTTTTCTTGGATCCGGATCGAGATCTAGAGTGGGAGCTGATCCAAAACGACGATGGGAACACGTCCGTCTCAATCTCGATCCCCCAGCGAAATAGGCCCGCTCCAGGAAATGTCGATCCCGGCGCGCTCCAAAACGGCCCGTGGAACTCGCCATATCTTGGTGCGTAGGTCACGTGGCGTCATCTTTTCCGCCAAATCTAGCGGGGAAACTGAACTGGTGTGTGGGTCCCACGACGTAAGGTCACGTGACGTCAGTTTTCCCGTTAAATTTAGCTGAATTGGTGTACAGGTCACGTGACATGAGATTTTCAGCTAAATGTAGCTTGTAGAGTAAATTGATATGTACTTCACGTGACGTCGAGGTAACGGGACGTCAATTTCCCCGCTAAATTTGACGGGAATGCACAGACGGCCAGAACCTTGGGATTGGGGGGGGGGGGGGGTTCCGTTAAAAATCATTCATGCTTTAAAAAAGCGTGGTGAAAACTGCGGTACTCAACGTCGCCGCTACGAAATCGCAAGCAAAATCGCACCGTATGAATTACGAATCGGTCTACAACCCCCAATGGACGCCTGGTGTTTCCGCCGTAGATGAGAAATTGAGCCAGTGCAGTAGACCACTGCTAGCCCGGGGTCTCTAACGCGCACCACGCAGTAGCGATACACGACCGCACGCCGGTACGACGTGCTCATCCAAATCGAAACGGGCAGGGCTGGGGATTGAACCCAGGATCCCTGGGTTTTAATGGAGAGAGAGCTTTAGATTCACGTGCTTCCAGCTGGTGTGCGCCATCTAGGGACGTTAGTGCGCGCTATACTCCGTTTCACCTTATGTTGTACCGCAGCGAATGCTAGAAGCGCGAGCTTATAGCGTTGTCAGCTGCCCTTAATGCACGAAAGCTTGTGCCACCGAGATGTGCCCTAAAGCAAGGAGCTAGCGCTTGTAGCCTTTCCTGCGGTACATTGTAAGGTGAAATATTATAGTATAGCCCTCTCGGCCACCGATCCCCCCCCCCCTCGGCCGGTGTTGAGTGCTTTTGACAACATCGGAGGAAGTTGACACCGACAAAAAGAAGATCACGGAGAGAATAATTCTGACTGCCTGTCTGTAGCGTCGGCAAGCCGAAAACAACGGTCTTGCACTGGAGAGCTTCGGTTACAAGGTATTTCTGTAACATAGAAAGAAAAAAAAGACCGATAGGGGAAGCAATGCAAAAACGACTGCGTATCATCGTCTCGCCAACGTGTTTAGGTGTTCGGAATCGCTGAAACATACCTATGACCGGCTACCCGTGTAAATATTCTGATTGTGAATCGGCCTCGTCATAGGCTGAGCCCCTTGTATACGAATGTGGTATAGCACATACAAACAACGACGTGATTTCCATTCACTGTCGCCATATTGCTGCTGCGTTAGGGAGAGAAGGAAGCACCGTATTGCAATAGGTGGCATTCACTGGCGGCCATAGTTGAGCTTGATGACACGTGTTGACGGCAAGCTTAAGTTCCACAACGCTTCCAACACGCACATTGCACACCATCAAGATTACCTTATTTGGGAGACCATAAATAAGAACTCACCCCAAGCATGCGCTATGAGAACTCACCTCAAGTATGGCGTGCAGTGAATACCACCTATACAATATGACTGCGCTTTACAATCATAATTAATCAATACCTAAAAAAAATAAAAAAAAGTGAGATGGTGATTTTTTAAAATGACAAAAACCTCATTCGAGTCTGTGTTGCAGTCAGCATTTTTTATGGGGACCAATCACCGCAACAAGCACTTCACACCACCGATATAGAAGGTCTTAGAAAATAAGTGTGGTCTCGCTCTGAGTGTGCGCTCGGAACGCCGATCTGAAGTATCTGAAATCGGGTGTAGAAGAAAGCCGGCGCTACGGGGATGAACGCGCAATTCTGGCTGCCGTACGCCGCATTCACACTGGCAGCTGAACCGCATTCGCAAAGCGGTTGCAAACGCGGTGGCATAAAGTAGCAGTACAAAATCACGTGCATTGGATGATGATATCGAGCGGATCCGCTTCGCGGTTGCGATTCGAACGCCAGTGTGAATGCAGCGTGGCGCCATCTACCGATTTGTGCTAAGAGCAGACGGCCAATTCGTCTGCTTTCAGGTGAGTGTGTCTTCTGCTCGCTGTGCCCATCGGGAGATGGCGCCACAAGTACAATCGTCGCTAACTCTTTCGTCTGCGTCGATGCCGTCGACACTGGAGTTTGTTTAATATTTCACAGGAAGGGAGCTACTAAGTACAGAACTTAGCCGCGATTATACACCCTTGATGAAAATTTGAGATCGCTACATGCAGGCGCCTATTTCTACGGTTAAATTTAGAGTGAACCTGGGTATACACTCCGTGCGGCGCGACCGGCGCGCCGCTGCGCAGCCGTTACTGAAGGTAGGCAGTGAGCACCCCAGCGAAACGAGACCACGACCAAGCCGCGAACATCACTACGCATTGAAGTCGGAGCGGTGCGGTTTCGCCAGTTGCAACGGGGTTGACAGCATAAACTGCTCCGTCGTTAAGTGCTCCAACAGTTATGCGTCGTGTCTCGCGGGCACAAAGTTTAATAGTTTTACAACTCGCATATGTTTTGTGGGACAGCGACAACGATGGACCCGTGCCGTACCGCGCGAGAGATTTGGTCTCCCAATCATGTCTGCCACTGTGTCGGCACGGCTGACATACTCTATACTCTGTTTCACCTTATGTTGTACCGCAGGAAGGGCTACAAGCGCGAGCTCCTTGCTCTATACTTCGTTTCAGCTTGGGTCAGACGCAGGCGATGCTACAAGCGCGAGCTCCGGGCTTTCTGCGTCCCTGCCAAGCACGTGCTCGTGCAATGCAAGCACTATTCAGGGCCACACGCTGCCGTAGCATCGGCTGCATCTGGACCCAAGCTGAAACGAAGTACAGGGCACACCTTGGCTGCACGCCTGTGCGCTGGGCGGCTACCAACGCTATGAGCTCGCGCTTCTAGTCTTTGCTGCGGTACAACAACGGAGTATACACTGCTCCTTGACGCTCTGCGTTTGTTTTTGTACCAGTTACGCCTACATATGTTAGCGCCGATGGGACGAACTGAAATTCCATCCCACACTCGCGGGTATGCGGTGCCAATTTCTTTGGAGGAATTCCCCTCCAAAGACGTTTCGTCCCCATCGTACGTGTCGGTGATATTTCCGGACCAGTGTGGCATGCAGTCTCTACTTCATGAAGAAAGATTCGGACGAATCTTTCTTCACATACAAAAAGTTACAAATATGAATCCAAGGAAAACTACAATGTAACTTGGAATCACTGCACAATCGACGTTTGAGTATGATGGTTTATGTGGTATGCTTTCTTTTTTTTGATCAGAGTCATTTCTGACGTGGAAATCACATTTCTTCACATAGTGTGGTTGCCGGTAGGCAGTAGGTGACTGCAAAACCAAAACAAAACGTAGGAGTTGTTTTTGGTCAAATTAATGCAAATAAACTAAAACATCTCAAATACAAAAATAATTAATATATATATATATATATATATATATATATATATATATATAATTTTTTAGGACGGGAAATGAATTTTTAATCCGCCCAAACACCGGAAACAGTGTAAAAGAAAGTCATCGCAAATTTAATTATATCATAAAGTGCAGATTAATTCAAAACCTTTTTTCTTAATATAAACCACATCATACTAGAACAAAAAAGCTTAATTTGTTTGGTTATTGAGAAAGCTTTATTTGCTGTAATACTTCAGCAAAACAAAATAAGAAAATCTTCGAGTTTCTGTGAAAATTGAAAGTGCCCAAGAAACAGCTCGTTCCTGCCAAATTGTTTCTCAGCTTCGTGCACTCGGTGCCACTGTTGCCATTGCTTCTAATGCCGGTTACAAACAAAATACAAGGTGTCAAAGAAAAATAGTATTTTTGTTTTGTTTTTTTTGGCGCGAAAATAAATTAGGTTTTGCCGAACGCTCATTCTCCGCCCAAAGGTAGCGCTGGAGGTCACAACCAGATGCCAAAGTTCCAGCCCGATCCGATACCTTATTCAAAAGTTAGAAGTGATTTTCTGAAAAGTTCAATGAAAAAATGGAGCCCATTTTTGCCCGTTTTCGGTTTCTGCTGCCATAGAGCCCCATGTATTCGAGAACTCCGTCGGCCGCCATTTTCCCATTGAAATTTTCAGAAAATCACTTATAACCTTTGAATAAGGTATCGGATCGGGCTGAAACTTTGGCATCTCGTCGTGACCTCTAGCGCTACCTTTGGGCGAAGAATGAGCGTTCGGCGATGCCTAGTTTATTTTTGCGGTAAAAAACAACGCGTAAAATTTTTTTTGTGACACTCTGTATTAAAGGATTATCAGCCGCACCAAAAGAGAAAAGTAAAAAAAAGTATATATATATATATATATATATATATATATATATATATATATATATATATATATATATATATATTCTTTTTTTATGTTTTTCCGCGGCGTGTGTTGCTGGCCATCTGGGCCGATCCAACTCTGTGTACGTGATGCGCCCTACGCTGTGACGGCGCGCTGCGTTCCTGGGGTCACGAAAACTGACGCGGCCTTTGTTTGGCTCCGATGGCTGGCGGCGTCTGCTGCGGCCGGGCGTAAAAAACAAAAAAAAAACACCGTTTTTTTATTTTTTTTTTGGAGGGGGGCATTTTTACACGTGAATTGAGACGTGACGCGACCCGGGTGTGGAAAGCGGAAACAACTCTGTAACCGATTTTGGGTACCAGTCTTGAAGAAGGCTTGTCTCAAGCCGAAACGTCGACTCACTAAATGCTTTAAAACTCCAACAACGTTTCGTTTATATATATAAATGCTTTAAACTAAATGCTTTAAAACTCCAACAGCGTTTCGTTTATATATATATATATATATATACAGGGTGTTTCACGAAAGGTGTGACAAATGCGATATTGCGAAAACTACGCTCCCAACGTGAAAAAAGCTTGTGTCGTTTTGGTCCTGTGCTGCCGCTGTCATCCCGTGAGGCAGCAGAGGCTGGTTGCACTATTTCTCCACGGGGCGCGGTGCCGCCGGGGCCGAGATGCGCTCCGATAACAAACCGAAACTTAAAAACCCGTCGAACTTGTACGGTTTTTCAGAAAGCCGTAAAATGCTTCGCGTGCCTTCTATCGTTCTGCAATTTGTTGATTTAGGGTTTTTTGGTGATGCTGAGCAATTTTCTAATTGAAACCATGCCCTTAAACCTAATATTAAAAAAGTTAATTACGCAAAAATAATTAACAATATAATTATCCCGGACTTTAATAATTTTCCTAAATAGGCCCCTGGCCCAGGACCAAAACGACGCAAGCCTTTTTGTGTTGCGACGCGTAGTTTTCGCAATATCGAATTTGTCCACCTTTCGTGAAACACCCTGTATATATATATATATATCAACGACGTGAAATTATGGCCTTTGATCTCGAGCACAGTCGCGAGTCGTTTAAGGGCAGCGTCTTTCTTCTTTGATGTTAACGTGCGCGCGGAGATGGTATGATTTCATGAAAAAAGCAGGCAAGCTTGTGTAAGACAAAAGGTATATATGCTGACCGATGTAAGATCAACCTTACATATACAATTAGATCTGCATGTGCCTGCCTCTGTCAGTCACGCCCTTTGTCGGTCTGTGTGCGTGTGCTCGCGCGCATACAAGTGTTCGTTTGTTTCCTTCGCATTATGATATGCTTGCATGAGTTGCCACGTAATTACCGAAAGAAGTGGAAGATAGAAACAAAGCTCACCTCTCCTATTAGCGCGGAAGAGCACCGCATTTTGCTTGTTTGTGTTCAGCGTGCTATACATTTGTATTTGCCTGATGCTTTTTAATTAAAAACAAAATAAATTTACATGTACGGCATCAAATTACGAACAAACGATAATAAACACGTATACTTATGGTATTAGTTTTGCGGGGAATGATTTTTGTGAAAAAGGTGTTCTTGTGGAAGATGATCACAGTGATATTGGTGTGGCTTAAATCCCGATTTAAATCATCTTGATTATTTTCTCCACCCTGAGCTCAATGAATTTGTGGTGGACTAATTTCAGGATATAAATACCTCGTCGATTATGTGAAAGGTGCAGTGGTGGCACTTTCTAGGAGCCGGGAAGGTTTCTCGTCGGACGCCAGCATGCAGTGTGATTGATAGAAGATGTAAAATTTATTTTCTGGGATATGTAAGCTCGACTCCCTGTCCAGCGTTCGCCCTGCTAAAGGGGAAGAGATGGGAAGAGCTTCCACTTTACTCTTGATCTGTCATCGACTATAGTGAGAAATCTTTGGCTGGAGTAGAACGTAGACTCTCTTCACCCGTTACGAAGAAAATTGCCAACCCAATCCAACCCAATCCACTGTTGTTATTATGGTTATTATTACTATCATCATCATCATCATCAACGGCATTGATTGTACCTTTATTTTTCCAACAAAAACAATGTTGAAAAGGTGACAAGGAAAAAAGTCTGTACAAACAGCTTGACGAGCCCCGAGTCACCTAAACCAGCAGTCGCGATGCAGGCACCAAAGAAAATATACAAAAAAAGAATGAAAGACGTTTACAACTTCCTGCAATGCCGAATTAGAGCGCAGCTCTTGAGGAGGAGGAGGGGAGGGTGCGTGGGGAACGCGCGGGTCACGAGTGAGACTCGCGCGTTGCATGATGGGACGTTTCCCATAATGCAACGCGCGGGACCCTCATGACGTGTGACGTCATTATAGGAAACGCCTTATAATGCAACGCGCGGGTATCACTCGTGACCCGCGCGTTGCATTATGGGACGTTTCCCATAATGAAACGCGCGGGACCCTCGTGACACTTGTGACGTCACGTGTGACGTCATTATGGGAAACGTCCCATAATGCAACGCGCGGGTCATGAGTGAGACCCGCGCGTTGCATTATGGGACGTTTCGGCGTAACCGCGCGGTGCATTATGAAACGTTTCCCATAATACACCACGCGGTTACGCCGACGGCGACGCCGACGCCGCTCAAGCCGGAAACGGCGTCGCTCTAGGAGCTGCGCTCTAAAATAAAAGCATGAATACAATTTGCACAATAGTGAAAACATACACAGAAAGTTAGAGCCTCACTGAAATAAATTCGAAAGGAAATATCAACTCAACAGATTTTAGCGCTTATCGCGGA
>JAZHYW010011708.1:0-37067 GCA_037355805.1 Ixodes ricinus
GCATCACTACTTCTTGCTCTGACGCCACCAGTCATCTGGTCTTCTCTTGATGCATTTGCTGTAGGGTTGTCGCGAACCGGCCGAGGTTCGAGTTCGACCAGGTTCGACTTTTTCGAACTTTTAGTGGAAAGTGCGACGAACATTGAGGTTCGACCCGTGTGCGCGTGCGCGACAGGCTGGCCAGTTGGCTTCGGATTGGATGGTGATGGCTAAAGGATGAATTAAAGGGGAACTCCGCCGGCTTTTCGAGCTACCTAATCCAAAGGCAAAATCTGCATGCGGAGGGCTTCCTGATTACGAAATGCTATCTCGTTCTCCCGGATTCACTCCAGTTAATTAAAAAAGTGATATTTTGTTTGCTGCCGAAACCGAAACATCGTTCTCCCTAGTTTTTCCCCGGTTTTTCCCGCTGCCCAAGTGTGACGTCACTTGTGTGCAGCGAGGCGCGCGGCCGGCAATCGGGTACGCTCGCGCCCGCCTTTCTCGCTTCTAACGGCAAAAAACCTGGGCGTTCGTGCTGTTTTAAGTTGATAATTATATATATTTGCACGAAGTATGGCCTTGGCCTACGTGCATAACTATAAGAGTAGAAAAAAAAAGAAAAACGGGAGCAATTGGAATTTTCATAAAACCGTTTTTGCAACCCGCTACGCTCAAGCCGCGGCTCGCTAGTTTCGTGATATCGCTTGTAAATCCGTTCTCTTTTTTTAGAAGATGGTTGGCGAAGGAAGGTCGAAGAGTCACGCAATACACTTTTTGACGAATTGCCAAAGCACCGCGGAAAATGCTCGGAATGTGGGTACAGATGCCCTGCACGCTGGTATGGCATGAAGGAACGTGCCATTTGTTTTAGATTTTCTTTTGAAAAGTTACTGTTGCGGGCGTCAGCACGTCTAACTACTCTTGTGGCATGAATATGCTCCTTGGTGCTTAAGGCCCGCTTCAGACGGAGCAATTTCACCTAGCAACTTGACGTCGCAACACCAGCAACACGAGTCGTCCGCGTTCACACGCAGCAACCGAATTGCTACGACTTGCTATCATCATCATTCACTTTGAATTTTCTTGTACTATTTAGACGCCCAGCTACGCGCTAAAAAGGTGTTTTTATATCTTTGAGTGACGTTGAGAATACTAACTCATCTTTCTGAAAAGGTTTATTTCCAAAAACGATCGATTTCAAACCAGAACCAAGTCTTTAGCTGTCATCATCACCACCACGGGGGTGTCACGTGAAAACATCGCGTCCCTGATTGGCTGCTGCCGCTTCAAACGGCTCGAGTTGCTCGTCCGTTTCGAGCCGGACCCGATCTCAGCAATTCGTGTCGATCTAGGAAAGCTAGGAACAACCCGCCAGCAACCTCAAAATTGCTGGAAAAGTTGCTCCGTCTGAAGCGGGCCTAAGTATTTTAGCAAAAGATATGTAGGCCATTTCTGAAAAGCGCTTCTGGTCGATGCCATTTTCAGCGTTCGTGCGTGTGGCGCGTACATTGCTCGCCTTCAAAAGCGTTGAGCATGTGCGTGCTGGGCTGGGACCTAAGACATGTAGACTGTGATTCTCGTAAACAATGAAATGTATAGAATGGAATGAACTGCATTCGTGTAGATCAGATGGCAGGCTACTGGTCATGCGTTAAAATGACGATTAAAAGAACTTCGCAACCACCAAGCCAAACATCAAGGTGCAATGGAATGCGCTTGAAATACACAATTACACTGTTCATCTCCAAATAAAGAATATTTGTTTGAATATACAATAGTGCGTGAGGTACAGAAAGACATCATAAATCTTTTAATTCAAAATAAGTTAACAAAAGTTAGTAAAAAAATGTGTACCCGTATTTTTTCTTTTTAGTTTTGGAGTAGAATGCAATCCGTTCAAACTCCCATCCACGAGAGCCCATGGGAAGAAAATAATTCTATATAAGACTTCTTAAAAAAAATAATAAGTTGGTTTAGCACAGTTTCGATCAGCTGTAAATTTGCATGCCTCAATCCCCTCAACAACATTAATGTTTTCATGGTTTAAAAAAAAAAAAAAGCTTTCAGCCTTATGTAAAATTTTCCCGCAATAGAATACATTAAAGACGTTTTCATCACTTCTTCTGCAGGGAATATAGACCATTTGCTGTATTACCCAAGCATCAAGGAGAATGCAGGGATTGGTGTTCCACGCGCCACACGCGCACGCCTTTCCTGTATAAAAGATTCGAAGTAAATAACCAAAATAAAGCGTTGACGAACGCGCGTGCAAGATGTCATTTGTTTTAGGTATTTGCTTTAGAAAAGTTACTACTGCTGAGGCCAGCACATGCGGCGCGTGGAACACCAATCCCTGCATTCTCCTTGATGCTTGGGTAATACTGCAATAGGTCTATTGCACGCCAACCATTTGACAAACCAGGCAAGGCTCTATCGTATATCAATGGAGGTCAACACCTGCTCCATATACCTCTGCAATAGCAGACAGGAATAGCAATATGTCGAAAGTCATGTCTAAATTCAGACTTGAACTTTGTTTAGACGTTTCACTTCTCGTCTTCAACATATCGGCCGCGTGAGTGGAACTCCGAGAATAGCCCGAGTTAGATTCGACGTCCGAAATAAATATAGTTTATAAAAAAATGAAAAAAAAATCACTGAACCAATTGTGAATAACAAATGTGACTGTGCAAAATGTCGACTATAGTGCTAGATTGTGTACTATATTTCTCGATATTATTAGCGCTCTTCTTTGGACGGATGTCGTAGTGGTCACAGCCGGCTTGAGTTGGCGCTTGCCGCTCTTGAAGCTGTTCCAGCTGCCGAAGGATACTCAACTCACAGCACGCGGCTATAAAGTATTCCGAGCATAAGTGAAAATGTTTCACTGACACTAGTTGTCTCGGCACACAGCTCGCGCAAAAGTACCTTGATGTGGCTGGCCTCCATTGCTGCCGGGGAACGTTTTTTTTTTTCTCCCACGAAAACAAGGGTAAAAAAAAGTTTTTTCCTGGCACTGTTTTTACAATCTATCGCGGAGCACAGATTGCTATTCATATCAAAGGAACTTTCAACTTTGAAGCTGCGAAAAAATAATCTCGATCGCTGGCGTCCGGAAAGCCACTTCGCGGCTGCCCGAGTCGCTCGTCCGCCTGCACATCCGGTGACGTACGCGGGTAGGGAAAAGTAGGGAGTTTTCATTGTTGCCAGTAGAGAGTCGCCTCCTGGAACCCTCGCGGCCGGCGTAACTTGAAAATTCATTAACTTCACGGAACAATTTTATTTTTTAAATATATATGATTATCAGTTGAGAAAGGGTTATTGATGCGACGTCTGCCAATTTCCAGCCAAATCGAAGTCTACCAAAAAAATCGGCGGTTAAGAACAGCGCTGATTGGTTATTTCAGTTATTATAGTACAAAAAATTAAGTTATTAACTTCTTCAGTGATTAGAGTCGGTATCTTTTAATTTCAGCTGTTCATAAAACAAAATACTTCTTTACATAAAAATAAAAAATTCTCCAAACCTAGACATGCTTGTATCAAGGTCTGACCACACTGTTTGCAAAGTCGATCCGGTCGAATCTGGTGAAAAGTTAGAAGGTTCGTCGAACCGGTTCGACGAACCTTCTAACTTTCGGGGTTCGACCCAGTCGAACCCTGAAAGTTCGAACTAAAAATCCGGTACGACAAAAGTTCGCGACACCCCTAATTTGCTGATGATGTGGTGATGATGAATGAACTGCTAACGGCTGTACCTTTTACAACGGGCGGTAGCTTACGCCACATAGCGTAGAAATTAAGAACCAAAAGTATGATTTCTTTCTTTCGCCTATTTGCTTACTCTCCGCAATTTCGTGAATATCACCAGGCGGTGTGGGATATCACCAGGATGACCTTTGGTGGATCGGGCAAAGAAACAAACAAACTAAAACATCATTCCCCGCTTTTTTCCCCCGGTGAGGGAGGCGCCAATTTTCCTCTGGTCAAACCTAGTCGGCCTTACCAGTGATTTCCCTACACACCCCCTAGGGAGGTGTACACCCTCCCCTTGTTTTTCTGAAGGCGCCCCTTAATTCGCAACGACTCCTCTATTCTCAATTCCCCCAATCTAACCCCCCCCCCCCTAATTTCAATTCCTGGGGAAACCCCTGGGCCTTACCCCGGCACCGTTCTCACTGGGAGACAAGATGGAGACTTTAGGCCGGAGCCACGCGGGTGGGAGTCCCAATTTTCCTCTGTCCCGCCTGTCCCCAGCTGTGTCAGTTGCACGTCATTCAATTCTGCGTAGATAATTTCCACCAGCCTTCAGATCTCCTCTTTGTTTTTAAAATACACTTATCATCCGTTCTTCCATTCTCGTCTGCAAACCCCAGCGCTCCGGCTAAATTCGTTGCTCCCTCCGGGAAGACGGGAGCAAGTCCTGTGCACCTCCTCACCACATGATATATTGTCTCGTCTTTTCCTTGGGGTAAACGGCACAGCGCGAATCCATTTCTTCATGCTATGTCCCGTTCTAGCCTCGAATAACAAACAGCTCCCCCGTGAATTATCATACCCATATTCCTACCTTATATCCTGTTTTCGTCCCCTATATATAGTTAAAGCTGATTTTCCCTGCATTCCTTCCTCGCACATCTGTCTCTTGGCTTCTTTTACTTCCTGATGATGATGAGGAGGAGGATGGCAATGATGATGACGACGACCTTGATGGTGCCTATGTGGGAAAGACTACCTCTTTTGCAGACTTCGAACGTTCGTTCCTTCGATGTATGTAGCAGTGCCATAACGAGGACGGCATTGCGCAGGCAAGCCCACAGTTGGCCGTCGACATCGGCTGTGGCCCCGGTACAAGCTCCGGCGTGCTGGCTCCGCACTTCCAACAGGTGCACGCGTACGACGTGTCTGAAGCACAGATCGAAGAAGCCAAGGCCAACAACCGAATCGCCAACCTCACCTACGGGTACGCCTTTACGGAATTCCTCTAAGAATAGGTGAACAGACGACCAACGCTGTTAGCGGATAAGCGCACTTAATGCCCGAGTCCCACTAGAGCGACAATCAGAAACAAACCGTCGACAGCGACAAGCCTCAAACACATGCAGCATGCTCGCGATATACCTTTGGCAGGCGTTTAGTCGTTCGGTGCTCGTGAAGTAAGCACGAGTGATTGCTAGGACTGCCAAAGATACCCTCCCGTGCATGATGCTCCTGTTTGAGCCTTTATTCTACGAAGCCTGTCAAATCGCGAAAGACTCTGCAGCCTCTTGAGTGCGTACACCACATCCATGTCCGTCACGGTCTTCCTCTTGGCGTGCTGGTTTGAGGCTTGTCGCTGTCGTTTGTTTCGGTTTGTCGCTCTAGTGGTGCTCGGGCATAAAGCCATTGGGTGTGTTCACCAGCAGGCGACGCGCTGGAGGTTGCTTGGCACGCCAAGAAAAACTGTTCTTGTCATGTCGCCGAGTGGTGATTGTTTGTTGGTTTGTTTGCTTACTGGGACTAGACAGTTGCATTTAGACTATAGTGTGCAGGTTTAGAAGAGCACTTCAAGCCTCTCGTACAAAGCCAACCAGTCTTTCCTCTTTAGCAGGGTGGACGCTGGAGGGTAGGCGAGGGGAATAGAAAAAAACAACAATCATTGTGAGCAGAAAGCTTTGTGGGAGAGGTTCGTCTTGCTGCTCTAAACCTGCAGCCGGAGGCAAAGAGGAAACTGGCACTGTTCGCAAGCCGGCCAGATATGATTTGTTATACTCTCAGAAACGTTTCTGGAGCGCAGACGGAATCAACCGGAGACTCCGAACATCTTGGTGGCGAAGCGGTATTCGCTTCTCTATGTCGGTTGTACGTGGGGTGATGAATACGTTTTGCCTCCTAGGCTGTTATTCTTTTTTATTCAGTAATGGAATTGAAAGACTTTACATTCAAATGAAAGTTATGAATCTCCTCTTTCCCAGAAGCGCATAAATTTTCAATATAGTTCCCCCGGTGGCGATTCACTTGCGATACTTCCGGTGCACTACTTTCCGCGTGCCGTCGCAGATGATTGAGGGCTGCTGTTGACGAGACCAACGCCGCAGTGGAGGAGCTGCAGTTCCAAGATGGTTTGTCTCATTCAGCTTACAGCCCGGACCTCGCACCATCAGACATATGGCTGTTTTTCCAAGATAAAGGAACATCTAAAGGTGGCACGTTTTGCGTCCGATGACGAGGTTACCAAGGCCGTTAGTGTTGCTACCAGCCGCCCCTCAATCATCTACTACGGCATGCGGAGAGTAGCGCGCCCGTATAGCACAAGTGCATCGCCGCCGTTGGGGAGTATACTAAAAAGTTATGTGCTCCTGGGAAAGAGAAAATTCCAAACTTTAATTCGAATATAACATATATTTCAAATGCATCACTGTATAGAAAGATTGCAGCCTAGGACGCAAAACGTATTGATCAGCCCTCGTATGTTGCTCAACTGAGACAGGTTCGTTTCACTTCACGCGCGAGCGAAACCGAAGCTCACGCGCGACCACGATGCTCTGCAGCAGTGGTGTTTGGAGTGCGTCTCCGTCTGGTGTGAGTTTCCGGGTCCCTCTGACGTGGTTCGTCGATTTCCGTCTGATGACGTCAGAGGAATGCCACGTTGCTGCATTGCCGCGATACCGAAGATGGTGCACAGCAACAAAAGTGTGAAGGCCGGTTCAGACACTTGCGTTTCAGTGCGTTTGACTGCGGTGCGTCGAGAACCGAAAGCGAGTCACCGGCACATCTGTGCTTCGTTTGAAGCGTGGAGTCCAATTCAAGGAATCATCTTGGCACCCGATATTAGCAGCAGGGATGTCCTGGTTTCTCGCTGCCACGCAGTCAAACGCAGTCAAACGCAACTGTCTGAACCGGGCTTAACACTGCAGACACCAGTTCTGCCGTGGGGTCGCTCTGCACGTCAGACGGTTCACGGAAGCGTCAACAGCCAGGAGTTTGGACGCTGCGACGACGACGACGACGACGACTCTCGCCTCTGCTCGCCTTTCTTGACAGCATTTCTAGAACCAACCACCAGGATCGCGACATCCGACAGCACGCACACCGCACGGGCTCCTGTGGCGTCATTTCTTGCCACTTCGTCGGAACCACTTTAGATGCGCGGGCGGTCAACGAACCTATCGGACACGGGTTCCAGCCTCCATGTACACCTTACCTGAACGAAACCCAGAGCGATCACTCTTGTAGCTTTTGCTGCGCTCGCACTTAAAGTGAAATGGAGTTATAGATCACCACATTGACAGCTCAAGAAATTGAGATTCACCGAACATCTCATTATCACTCGAGGACCAGTCGGGTTCAGGCATTAGCCGATAACATCGCCAAAGAACCAATCACGGCACAAGAAGTGTACACACAAGTCACGCCCCGTGTTTGTTTGTTTTTTAGCTCTGCATGACTTTTAGTTCCGTTTCTTTTGGCAATGAGAGGGGGCAAACATTCACCTTCCCATTCCGTCTTTTGCCACCGTCTGCGGTGCCAGTGTGGCGGACGCAGAAGCCATTCCAGAGGCGAGCGGGTCTGCGCAGCTGATCACGGCGGCCCAGTGTGCCCACTGGTTCGACCTGGACAAGTTCTACGCCGAGGCGGAGCGGGTACTCTCGCCGGGGGTGTCCTCGCCCTCTACGGCTACCTCATCCCAGTGCCCGTGAGCAAAGACCAGGCCAAGATGGACAAGCTCATTCATGACGTGAGCCCCGAAATGTTTTTTATATACCACCGGCGGTGTAGCCAGTGCCTTTGTGGTCCACGAATTTGAAGTCGGAGAGTGAAACCAAACGAGAAAAACCCTTCAAAGACATTGCTAACTTTTCTTCTTCTTCTTCTTCTTCTTCTTTTTTTTTGTATACATTAAAATAATTCTAAGACGCTTTACTCTGAAGGTTGTTTGCAAATTGGGTGAAGCTTTGCGTCATGGAAGCTTCACTATACTCTTTTCATCCTAAAGCTGAGACTAGATCTGGCCTTGCTAACCCAAGTGTGAACTCACAGGCATGCGCAACCGAAGCACTGCGGAAGCCAGCGAGATCGCGCTGAAGGCAGAGCTTCTATAGTCTCAGCTTAAAGTTGAATGGAGTGATGCTTTAGGTGCAACTGGGTGCCTTCATACACACGCGAATTCACGAGCGCAGACTCTGAGTTCAATCCCCAGCCCATTTCGATCTGGATGAGCATCGTAACGGCGTGCCGTGTATCACTACTGCGTGATGCGCGTTAAAGACCCAGGTCGTACTGCACTGACAAAATGTCTCATCTAAGTGTAAAGCAATACGTGTCTCCGCACCTCAAAGGCACAGCGACCTTACGCTACGTAAGCATGAACGTAAAATTTGTTACACCGCCGACTAATCCATCGGCATTCTTGCAGGAGCTTTACATGGGCTGTTTGGAAAAGCACTGGACGAAGCAGAGGGAGGTGATAGACAACATGTACAGAGACCTCCGCCTTCCCTTCGACGACATTGTCCGGTAATCATGCCTCAACATGTTTTCCCGGCGAGTCTTGGGGGGTGGGCTCTGATGGGGTAACAGAAGACCGGAACAGTGATGACCGCTCCTTTCGGTCAGTACAGTACAATGATCATACACCACCCGACGCGAAACAGAGACAAGGCATACCCGAAGCAAATCACGCAGAATTTGGGGCAGAGGGATCGTGTCTCAGGTTTTTCACCGGTTCTTTTCTGGTTTCAGCGACGAGTCTTTTGAGGACAGGAAGGTCCAGTCGGTAGCCGACTACCTGAACTACGCCTGCACCTGGTCGGCCTACCAGGCCCACCTCAAGGAGAACCCGGAAGAAGCGAAAGGCCTCATAGCCAGGCTGACGTCCGCGTGAGTAAACGCGTCTGGTCTGTGAACAGTCCTTAAAGAGGTGACGGTTGTGCTTACAGACGACTTGTTGCGCGAGTTCTTATTCGCGCCCTAAAACGCAGTGGTTTGCTTCCTTAAAAATAGTCTGCGTAACAAATCATCCTCATTCTCAGGTTCGGAGTTCCGAACCTATAGTCTGGTCACACGCGACACCAGGTGGAATACGCCCGGGCCACCTGTCTGACAATCGTGGGTGCGACATAGCAAGGCTTGACTGCCCAGAGGCCGTATACTGTAAACGTGTATAGTTTCTGACAAAACCAGTTGACTTCGAAATGGAGTGATAGCAACTTGACTAACTCAGACATTGCGGGAAATGATCAGCGTTACATTTATGTTTGTTGTCATTCCAGACTTTTTGCGGATTATCTTGAACGCGGTCAACGACTCACCAAGTCGCACTCCGTAGCAGGAAGTCCATATCAGAAGCAGCCGACGGATGAGAGGAGAGGCATATAAGGGGCGCTCCGCTGCGGCGAGACGCCAAAACACACTTCTTCCGAGCGATGGAATGTCCGCTCGTGCTCCTCGCGTTCTTCGCGCTACCGCTTCTTTTCTCGTTCGGTTTGAAAACCATGTTTCGGGTTCTTGCCGCTGCAAAAGCTGTGCGCTGACGACCAGGTTCCCCGAAAAATGCTCTGTGCTACCAGATCCTCGCGCTCCAAATCTGCGACCGGGCGCTCCGTGGCTCCGTCGTCTGAACTTCCAGGTTTTGTGAGTATTAGCGGCGCGATGTTTGGGTGGCGACCTCCTATGGTTACCTCTCGTGACGTCATTACCTTGTGAACAACAAGTTCGATGGTGTTTATAATTAGCAGAGTGGAAGCTGGAAATCAATGCGCTTTTAAACCAACACTGACAACACCGTCAAAATCGAAGTTCTTACATTACTCTTATTTCCGTCGATGAGAAGTCCTTTGCTGACATCAAAGTCAGCATTCTGCCAATCGTGGAAGGCCGACCACTGCGACGCTTTCGATCGGTCACTTCGCCAATAGAGGAGGATATATGTTAGAGCGTGAGCTCAGAACGTGCTCGCGCTAAGACCTGCAATATTGATGGTGTGAAATGCACGTTGCGAAAGAACTGTGGAAGCTGGCCATCAGCACGCACGCAGCCATCGGACACACAGATATATGGCCGCCAGTGGGTACGGGAACGAAATGTTCGCGCTTTTTTTTGTTTCTTTGTTTAGATGTGGTCTATGTTGTGTCGGCAGCCCAGAAACACTAGCCTAGACAATAGATCGATCTCACCAGCCAGTTTGACTACGCCACCGCTGCCGCAATGCATCGAGGGAACTTTAGTCTTTCTGCACGTGCGACAACCTCGCTGGAGCTCTGCGCGTGTGGAGCATGATACGGCACGAGCCGTCTTGTGCACTGCTGCCTGCCTCCTGCGAACTAAAGTTATGGCGGCGTCACGCATGCGCCGAACGCAGGGTGAGATCGGTCTATTATTTCTGGGCTGCCGGCGGGGAAATCAAGAAAACGAATTTTAAAACGAATGAACAGATTTCACAATTGTTTCAAAGTGACTTTAACCAAAGCGACAGCACTGCTGCAACCTGGTCGCTGGCATAACCGTGACTAGTGATTGTTTCACGAAAATATACTTCTTGCATCGCTTGAAACGTTGTGTATACGGTCAGCAGTTGCCCTCGTGAATTTGCTGTTCGGTCGTTTTGAACGCAATCAACGCAACGTGACCAGCACCTCCTCTTTCTTTCTTTCTTTTTTCTAGGTTAATGGACACATACGGCGACGGCACAGGTACGGCCGGCGACCACCAGCATGGAGGTCAAGATACAGTACTTCCTGGTTATGGGCCGCAAACCAGCGACCGCTGTTTCGCATTGACCCCACTTGTCACGTGTCGTCATTCCGACCTTCAATCATGAGGCATCCTCCAAGACTCGCCTGCGAGTAAACGAGAGAACATCGGTTTCAGCGCCGAGGCTGAGCGAGCCTCTGTTGTGTTTTCATTGTGATGCGCGTTAGGTATACGCAGATAATATATTTGTTCTGTTTCAATATCCTGCATGTTGTCGATATCTTCTATATACTTGCGTTCCCGTCTTCTGGATTATTACGTATTGCAGTTTCAGTGACGTAACAGTGTGGACTGCACAGGTGGCGCTGGGGCACGTTGGCACGAACCATGTTCCTCTTCGAAAAGTCACCGCGCGTAAGCAGTGCTCACGCGCGTATTGCGGGCATAGCTGGTCTGCGTATGAATGTGCGGACGAGGTGATGTAAGCTACACGGTGTATTTGTTTAAGTCCTCAGTCTCAAGCGTGTGGTGAATTCCGCAGATGTGGATGCCGTGTTTCTGGGCACGTGGCAGCACATAATGTTGAGAGGACCCTGTATCACAGGGAGTATACGTACCACGCATGCCAGAGAACGAACCTATATACGCGGCGGCATGCTCCTCCAGAACTCTTCTGATAGGGGGCCACTTTTCGTTTCATTACATTCATAAGACAGATAAGGCGGGGAGGACGTGGGTGGAGCGGTGACAAGGAACGGGAAAAGAGGGTAACGAGACCTGTTGCGCACCGTTTGAACCATGCACCCTGATAGGTGGCAAGGCAGACTAGAAACGCCGAAAGATAAGGCTGGGTGGTACGGTGGTTATCCTCACCAATAACAAGTGTTTTAGCAGATCGTTCCGATGACTCCGATAACGGTATCCTATATACGCTCCGTCGCCGCGTTTGCGCACGCTTGGTATCGTTATCGGGGGTATGTTGCAACGATCTACCGAAACTCCCTAATAATGAGAATGTAACCGAAGTTCGAATCCCGCTCCGCGAATTTTGTCTTTTGGCGTCTTCATTCCCATTCGACCAGTACGGTTTGTAGAAATAAATGAACTGCACAAAGGACGAGGACAGAGGTAGAAACGAGTACGACACACGGAGCGCAGTTCTACCTCTGTCCTCGTCCTTTGCGCAGTTCATTTATTTCTACAAATCATGAACCAACTAGCCCGCCAAAAGGTGTTACTTCAGTACGGTTCACTCGTACGCATTTTTTCGACTGTTTCCTCCTTGGAGACCTTGGACTCTGGAGACCACGAAATAACGATATAAAAACGATTCGCGTCTACGCGTATCTAGTTTCAACCACACGTGCAGTTAGTGGACTCGTTTTCTTTCCTGGCGCGAAACGTTTTCTGTACACCACGTTTTACTTAATAGGGGGGGGGGGGGGGGGCTCTGCTTCCCTTAGGATTTCGCCAGGGGGGGGGGGGCACGAGCCCCGATGCCCCCCCCCCCGTAGTCTACGCCTATGGCGCTCCTTGTCTTTGCGGGTTTCCTATCGTTAGCTAAACCAACCTCGCACAAGAAAAAAACAAAAAGAAACTCATTGGGTATGCGTGATAGGTCTAGCCGGCGGTATAGCAAACGCACTAATTCGACAAGCGCCGTGACGAGGCACTTTTGGCTCTGCTTGATTGGCTCCATCGGATCGTATACCGTCGGCTACAGTATACATAGGTTTATTTCCACAAGGGCGCCGCCATCTTGAAATGCCGTCACTTCCGGTATGGGCGAAACGTAGTTTTGCCGTCGCCACGCCGAGAGAACGCATCTGGAATATAAGCATAACCGTCACCCATTATCGTTTTGTTTGTTTTGTTCTTCTTTTTGAACTATTTGCACTTCGATATGTTTCGTTTTTTCGTCTCCCATATCGGATGTGCCTACAAGGTGGCTGGGGACGAGAGTAAATGACCGGTTTAGGTATGCTGAAAAGATTGCAACATTTCAACGTCAAAAAGATAAAAACAAAAAAGCAAAACAAAAACGAATTTTTTAGTTTTTTTTTAAACAATACTACTTGGCCCCAAGGGCCGTGGTAGGAGAGGCACAACAATACAAAGAATAAGAATACAATTGAACACCAGGGATAATGTGGCCCAAAACATTATACAACATATAGAGCACGCTTTATTCATTCACTAATCATTTACCCATTAAACGTGAACATCTTCCAGTCACATGGCGAGAACAAAATTATGTTTTCGCCCATACTGGAAGCTCCGCCATTCAAGATGGCGGCGCCCTTGAAAAAAAAAATGCCTATGCGGAGAGCAAGTCTGCTTCTTGCGTAGGAGTTACGTGACGTCAGAACGACGCCGAGCCCTGATTGGCTTTGATTGAAAGGATAGTGGGTAGACCACAATGCTAGATAAGCCTTGAGGTTCTACCCCCTATTTTTACAATCAACCAATAAGAGCTCGGAGTTCTGACATCATCGCAATCCTTGTGCAAAAAAAAAAAAAAAAAAACAGGCGACTTTGCTTACTGCATACTCTTTTCGGGCTACAAAAAAAAAATTACAACAGAAAATTGGTAAATCTTTACGCTATACGTAAGATGAAACGCTGCGACAGCTGAGGTGTGACATCGAACCGCTAAGGTGTCATTTCGGAGCAGATGGATTAAATGAAACACCTATAGACGCTTTACACACGCGCCAGATTGAGCCGCCATAGCCGCCGTTCTGTTGTCTTACCGAGATGCTGAGCCACTGAAGCGGGCGTTGACGAGTCTCCACAACGGCCTATGCTGGGGGAAGGACACAGTAACACTTAAAATGGCAATAACCTGTCCTGCTGTGGAAATGATGAAGTCAAGCGAACTGAATAAGAGGGAACAAAAACTGAAGGTCAGTTATGGCGGCGCCCATGCACAGCTGCTGTAAAGCGTCTATACGCACAGGTCCAGATAGGTGTTTCGTATTAAGCCGAGCAACACACCGAGCGAAAGTGCCATAGCGTTTTGGAACCAATGAGGGTGTATTAAAGGGCGGTGCAATGGTACTCAGTTGGAATGTTTTTCAATTCACACGAGTTTACAGGCACTAGTAGGACTCAAAGATGCTCGCACGTACCGCCACTGGCCAGAGAAAAAAATTCGATTGTGTGTTTGTTTGTATACAGCCTAGAACTTGGTCTGCCTCAACGGGCGACTTGTCTCTTAGCTGTAGATGAGAAATTTAGCCAGTGCGGTACAACAGCTAACCTGGGGTCTTTAACGTGCACAACGCAGTAGTGATACACGACCACACGCCGGTACGATGCTGATCCAGATCGAAACGGGCAGGGGGATGGGGATTGAATCCAGGATGCTGAGTTCTGCAGCGCGAGCTTTCGCTCCACGTGCTCCGACTTGGTGTGCGCTAGACCACTCGGCCACTTTCACCCCCGCAACAAAGGAGTTTCTTGGCCAGTGGCAGGGGAATCGGTGGCCGAGTGGTCTAGCACACTACTAAAGTAACTGGATCCTTGGTAAGTAGCGCCATTGCCTTGCCTGCCTGCTAGCCGAACACAAACAAATGCTAACATACAGACGACCAAAACCACGTGGCCGCTTGTTCTGGCCGCGAATTGAGGGTGAACGCTGCTTGTTTTTCCTTAATTTTTTCTGCGACTTCGATTGCGAGCGGTGAAAAACGAACGAACGGGTGTTTCACAGGTCATTAACGTCAGGGATCTATTCTAAGCGGTATTTGCGAAAAAAAAAAATCGTTGCATCGTCCCTTTAAGTAAGAGAGAATTTCGCGAACCTGTTAAACAATTTGATTGGACACAAACTAGAACTGCCTTGTGGTAATAGAAGGAACAGTTTAAAATCCAGGGAATGACGAAACTGCCTGTGTATGCATGAACCGTTCCCTGTCGTTGGTGTGACTGCCTGAACGTCTGAGGCGATATGTTACTGGACACAAACTAACACCGCCTTGTCGTCACTGAAAAAAACACTTCTAAAACCGCGCTCTCAAGATTCAATCGTGTAGCTCCACCTGGTTTCACGCCCGTAGTTTCGCCGGCTTAAAGGGGTTATGACATGAATATTTTGGGAGGTAGATATGAGGTCTACGTGCGTCATGTAGTGTTCACAACAAGTTTCATAAATTTTGGAGCTCTAGTAATTGCAAAAATCAATTTTCTGATGTTGATCATTTGTAAGAAATGATCAGGCAACCCTGAAAGAATATGACGTAGCCAGCCTCTACCCCTGCCTCCAATAGTCACAACATGGAGTCCATGGGTCACGTGATACTGACTCAGGCTCGCCACGCTCGGCAACTCTCTTCGCCTAGGCACTCTTGCGAGCACAGAGGCTGCCGCCCTGCCGCATAGCGTCTGGCACCTGATCCTGCCTGATCCTCTCCGCGCCTGATCCTCTCCGCCGCATTGCGAGAGCGGGTCGAAAACAAAATGACCAACTTCGGGAATTTCTTCGTAATCGCTCGCGTCACTGCTGAGATCGCTATCGAAGACGTAGGAACCGCCAGAGTTTGAAGAGTCCGACGAAGCGGGTGAAGCCGGAGTCTTTATCGGCTATAATGCCAGGAAACGAACACGATGAAAGCTCGGAAGCTGATGCCAGAGCAGAGGATTAAGAGAGCCTAGTTTGGGAGTGCTTGCAGCGAGTCAGCCCCAGCTCCGCCGGTTGCGCCGCGGCGCTACCAGGGGCGCGCGTGCAGCAGAGGCAGGCTACGTCACGGACCTCCGAACAACCAAGACCCACCCACTGGGGGAGCCGAGGATCCGCGATAAAAACGACTGTATCTCTGAAACTAGCGGGCTGTTTACAAAACAAAATATCGCAAATGCATGGTAACACATAATGGGTTCTTCAGCCATAGTTATCTCATGTTCTATATATTCCATGTCACAACCCCTTTAACACCCACCTGAGATTGATTTCTTTATCGCCCAAGAACCTTTCTGACACAATAAGCGAAAACGCTTTGTTTTTATTGTTTCGAGTATTGGCAGTCTCATATGTTTGTTTCTGCGCGCCATCATATGGTGTCACGTGGCGACGTATTGTAACGTGAAGTCTGAATCTCACGTGACGTCACGGCGTCACGTGACGTCATGACATCACGCGACTCACGGTGTCACCTGACTGACGTCATTGGGCTCGCGGTGGCGTTACGGTCAGGAAACGTGACTCGATTTTGACAGGTAGCCGCGTTCGGTAGCGGCTCCAGGAGGTCAAGAAGTCGGCGCTCCTTCCACCAGACGGCAAAAACCGACTTCCGGTGCACGCTACTCCGAGTTTTCGGAGTCAGGTCTCATGCGCCGCCTCCGGAGACGGTGCATGAGAGTAGGAGTGCAGCATGACGTAATTCCGGATTGCGACAAAGTTCCGGCGCTAAAGAAGAAAAAATGGCAGGATAAGCTGCACCGGTTCTGTCGCGGGTGTGCTGTTTGCTCGCTTTTGTTGATGAAAAGTGCTCAGGGTAAGACGAATGACGCGTTCGAATTTCTTTTCCAGATAAAGGCTCTTTTCGGAAAATGCATTGGACCGTATTTGTTTGGTCTGGAATATGCTAATAAACAACGTAAACGTTCAATTGACGCCGTGTCTTGATCGCCGTTGCACGGAGACTCGGTGAATATCGACGATAGTCCTGTCACGCTCAACAGAGCAAGGCAGGGTATGAACGCAAATTCGGTAGCCGGTTGGACACTCGCGCAGAGCATGATCCCGATTGATGTTTCTGTTCGCGTGGCAATCAGGGTGTACGTTGGCTGACGCTCAGTTTCGAGCCGACACTCGCTTCGGCCGACAAAACCTTGATCGCCGAGCGCGGCCAGGCTTCCCGTGTGTGCGCAGCCCATTTTATAGTGAAGTTCGTCACGAAGGGCAGAACAAACGTATGGCCGTATAGAAGTATCGCAACCGGCGGCGTGAGATTCGCTGAACTCCATATTTTGCGTGTGCTGGCGACGTTTTTGTCGGTTTCTATAACAGACGCAGCCTTTGCACCGCGCTGGTGAAGCGGCCTGATCGCGATTGGATCGCCTTTGAACAGCAGCGCTGATGTGTACAGTCACTCGCTTTTTCTTGGGCAACCTTGTCAAGACTTCTTCAATACCGGCGTCAAACAAAAGCGATAGTGCTCTGCAATCGTCTGCTTCCATTACTATTCGGAGACCGTCTAGCACAGGGGAGGAAGCGGAAACTGCGTAAAAACAACAACAAAAACTGCGTTTTTTTTGTATTGAGTATTTTGACTCGAGTTACTCCGTTCGGAGCTGGCGGGTCGCCGCAGAACGCGCCCAATGGCACGTCATGGTGTCGGCTCACGCCAGGTAACTGGTGACGTGATGCGCGGCGTGACGTCAATTTGGAATCTTTTGGCGGAGTGCCGAACGGCCTACGTCGATATGGAGCGCGGTCGACGGCGCGAATTCCGCGAATTATCCCACTAACTGCAATCGCAGTAATATCGCAGTAAAAATGGCAGGTGATACCAGGCTCTTGACCTGTCGTTGTTTGACGCACGTGCGGCTCCCGCTTATCAGCTGAAAAAGGACGTCGAGGACGTTGTATCTCCGTACATCCGCGCTGTATAGATTTGTCCGTTTTCGGACGTCGAACGCTTTGTCCCCATTCAAGCTCCCAGCCGGTCGTTGCATCGATAGTTGCTCGAGGTGAGGAAGCTTTCCCATCTTCCCTATCCAGCAAAGCGGTACCATGAGTGGAGCAGTGTTGTAAACAGCCAGTTTGCTGGCGGGCTTGATGTGGACGGTAGTCCTTCAAAACACACAATTCCTTCTTGCAAGCGGGAATTCGCTTGACCTCGGCGTATACAGCTACCGCTGGATTGATTCTCGTCTTCTCCACCCAACGAGCGTGGACGGGAATATATTGCACAGGACCTTTGCTACATGTGCTTATCGGAATGTGATCTCCAAAACGCGCCGTCGCGTCCCTTATATAAACGGAAACCGCGTACAAATCGACAACGGCGACGCCACCTGTTTCCACATGGGAACCGGTCGGATCAGTCACAACGATCCTCCATTCCAGCGGCCGTGCAGAAACACCTGTGGCGACGGCAGCCTCATTCCCCAGTGCCCCGTCCATTTCACGATGAGCCACGTGTACAAGACGAAGGCTCACGCGGGCATCTACGCCAAATTCAGACCCTCTCCGCCTCCCGCTCTCATCGAGCAGATCGTCAACTTCGTCAAGGAAAAGGTACGAACGTATCTATTCTTGGTCGGGCCGGCGAACGTATCTATTCTTGGTCAGGCCGTCAAGTTGTGAGAGTCTTGGCCACAGTTTGTCTTGGCTACGTTTTCATACGATGTCGCTGGAACGCGGGTCTTCGACGGGTGCATCGTTTGCGTCCACTTTGATCCATACATCAAAAGTGGTCCTGAAAGCGAAAACAAATGACGTTACTGGAGCCAGCGTGTCCGGTTGGTCAGGGCCGTATATATGTAGAGAGTTTGGCCATTCTGTTGGGAAGTATAGGAGGCAAACGAGGAGGCGCCATTGGCCAAAGCGGGCTGCTGGGCGAAAGCTGTTCCAGGGCGTCTTCAGAAATTGGAATGTGACCAACCAGAAGCCGGAACAATACCCTGGCGGTGGTCGCGAGAAACAAACCTGATAGCTGCAGTGGAGTAACTCTCGGTGACTGAAAATATGGTACACGTGATCTTTCATTCACGCTCATTCAAAATGATGGTGGAAGAGTGCGACTAGCGGAACGATCGACATAATCTTTACGCCAAGCGCCGAGGGCCGGGAATCTGCCGTCTGAGCGGTCACACTCTGTCCGAGCAAAACAGAGTTGAGCGGCGCATTCGTTTCTTACATCTTTCTGCATTATCATGATCGAAACATCACGTGTAGCCCAGGGGATTTCCCCAGACCCCCGTAGTTTTCCTGGACACCCCCTCCCTTGAATCTAAAAAAAAAAATAAAAAAAGGAAAAAAATAAAATACTTTTTTTTTACAGATTAAGTAGAAAACACCACCTCTCAGGTGTATATATAGAGAAAGGAAACATACATTACGGGTATGAGCATTTGGTTAATAGACGTCTGTATTTAGCTAGTGGACTAAAAAAGAAACAGTTTTATATTTTATCTAGCCCTCGACTCGCATCGCCTCCCCCCCCCCCTCCCCCCCTCCCCCCCCCCCCCCCCCAACCCGAGCCATTGGGACACCCCCTTGATTAGGATCCTGGGGAAACCCCTATTTTCAACCACAAAGAGTTACTACACTTCACTCCTACGTGCTTATTAAAAACCATATACGAACAATATACCTTTGATCAGAACTGTTTCTTTCTACCACCGCTAGGGGATTCATTTCGGCTTCTGGTTGGTCAAGAGAGCATGCCAAGCCCTCTTTCCAAGTGTGGTGCACGCCCTAGCTCCGCCCGCGCCTCCCATTGACCAAACTCTCTGTATACACGGCTCTGCGGTTGGTGCAGTGGAGTCCAGGCAAAAAGTATACGACGGATGGATGGATGAATGTTAATGGCAATACCATTTTTTAACGGGCGGTACTTTGCGCCACCTTGCCTATGTCTAAAAAGACATACGAGCAATCGCGAGTGTCGCTGTCGTTGCGGGGTCCCAACACCTGGCTGCCGAGGTTTCCGTGGACTGTCAAGAGGGAGACCCTGCAGCAAAAACAGCAGGCGTCTGCTACATCCACCGCCGCTGCGGCGACACCGCCAGGATCGCGACGGGCGGCACGACAATTTTACGACGTCTTCAGGCGGAACTCGAGGGACTGCATTTGAGGGCGCTGCTGTAAAAACGCCAGTCGGAGACGCGTTCCAGGCAGTGGCGTCACAAGGGGGGGGGGGGGGGGCGGAGCGCCCCGGGTGCGCAGCGCTCAGGGGGTGTCGCGGCGGGACGCGGGGGGGGGGGGGGGGGGAGTCGCGGCGGGGCCACGCGAGAGCGGAGTGGGGAGGGGAGGGGGGGGTCGCGGCGGGCTGCCGCCCCGGGTGCCGCTGACCCTCGTGACGCCACCTGGTTCCAGGCACCACAGTTTCGACCCCTGGGGTATAATTTATGCAGGTTTAGAACCCTGAGAGGTGCCCATTATTCGCAACTCTTTACAAAGTAAGACATCACTCTAGTAAGCTGCCGTGCTGAATTGGTGACCTCGCGCAAAGAAGCCCAACGCGGAACACTGATTGAGCACGAGTGCTGCGTCAGTGTTCGGCCGAGACTCGTGTCCAACCATTGACTTGCGTTGGCCCTCTTTGTGTGACGTCGAAAATTCAGCCCTGCTTGCTATCTAAAACTATTTTAAATTTGTTTTTGGCGGTGGGACGGGGGGGGGGGGGGAGGGGGAGTGCAGGTAGAGAGACTGTGCTTTCATAGCAGACACATACGGTGCCTCAGGTAGGGCGACGTTAGTCTTTCGTGTCACTTGATGCCGACAGCGTATACGATCAGAAATTGAGTGATTCCAAATGGCGGCGAAGTGCTGGTCAGAGCCAAGAGTCCGAGCCGGAGGACACTTTCTCACGTGAAGAGTAAAGCACGATGACACGGAATGGCATGATTTCGCTTCGTTAAAGGTCTCGTTCCTATAAAAAACATCGCTTGCAGACATGTGAGGTACATATTGGTTTTCTGCTCGAGAGTCACCCACCTGGCCCCTAGAAGAACGTGGCTGGCTGGTAACATACGGTCCTGCGGAACATTGTTTTCGGGATGCCAAAGAGGCAGACCTCTAGAGATGTGGTTATTTCAACAGATGAGGAATAAGGGCAGTTTTATTTTATTATCAGGATAAGTTTAATCAACGAACACAAAACTTGTTCCACAGGCAAGCCTCCGTCTGGCGGTCGACGTCGGCTGCGGTTCTGGCCAGAGTTCCGGAGTGCTTGCCCCCACTTCAGCCTGGTACACGCGTATGACCTGTCCGAAGTTCAGATCGCGGTGGCTAAGGCGAACAACCGGATCACTAACCTCACTTACAGGTGTGTGTGCTTCCACTACAGACGAGAAATCCGAGAGAGGTGGAACCGGTAAAACAGTCAATGTTTATATCCTGAAAGACAAGCAATACGTCGAGTTCTATCAACACCAACTAGAAAAATCAAGGCTTACGAACATGATCACCTCATAACAAAGTATTCTTGTATTTGGACAGCCCGAAGTTAGTCAGCCTCGACAGGCAACTTGTCTCTCAACTGTAGATAGAAATTTCGACAATGGCGCAACTGCTAGACTGGGGTCTTTAACGTGCACCACCACTAGTAATACATGACTACACACTGGTACGATGCTCATTCAGATTGGGGAATTGTAGTAGACCGTTCCCGCAGCCCGCTAAGCACCCGGATAGCGCTCCATAATCCCCCAAGACCTTGAACTATGCAGATAAAGCTGGCGGCGGGCATGCGCAGGTGCGGCGTTATCTTCCGGGATACCGTAGTGGAGGAGAAAAACGGTCTACTGCTAATTCCCTATTGAAACGGGCAGGTGCGGGGAGTTTGAGACCCGGGAATCAGGGTTCTCAGTTCTGCAAGAACTTTGGCCCCAAGCGGCCACCGATCCAAAAACGTCATCACAGTAGGATGGCGCCAAGTCAACCATATTGGACCCGGAGCCCCGACATGGCAAACGTCCTTCGGCCCGTTGATTGGACACGAGTCCCGGCCGACTGTTGACCCTGCCACTCTCGCGTCCAATCGGCGGCCTCGCTCGATCTCTTTTTGATGACGTCAAAATTCCGTGCCCATGCCTTTTTGATTCTTCTGGGTAGTGTTGTACGGATGAGTTGAGCATCGTTCACCGGCGTGCGATCGCGTATCACTACTGCGTGTCAGTGACGGTGTCACACGTCGGACCTCCAGGCTAGCTATGGTCCTGGAGCTAAGTGCGCTGGCCAGTGGCGTCACAAGGGGGGGGGCGAACCGCAGTGGCACTCAGGGTGTCGCGGGGGAAATTCGCGGCGTGCCACGCGGGGGGTGTCGCGGCGGGCTGCCGCGAATTTGCCGCTGACATGTTGCGCTGACCCTCGGCACGCCACTGGCGCTGGCTAAATTGCTCATCTGCAGCGGAAATCAAACCGTAGCAGGGAACGCCCACAGGGGCTGGAAAACTGACTCCGTCGTTCCGTTGTGGACTTTGTGGAGGCTATGAGCACCTCTGCTGCTTGTCTCTGTGCTCCGGGACAGGAGCACAGGTCATAAACATTATTGTCCAGTAACCGCAGTCGTCTCGGAAGCCTCCGCACGTTGCTAGAAGTACACGACAGATGCCGGAGTCACTGACCCGTGGACGCGTGCGCGGAGTCAAAGATATTCCCTGCAAATGCGATGGCGGCGCGCAGAAGACCCTGGAAGCACCAAACGAGTCTAACGGTTTGATGAATGCCTGGGTCGCCGCGTGAAGGCTACGAGAGCTTTCCCTTTCTCTACTTCTGACCACATCCCTCTTACGCACGCGCCAACAGCGTGGCCGGTGCGGAGTGCCTGCTCCCGGAAGCCGACAGCTCGGTGCAGCTTGTCACGGCGAGCCAGTGTCTCCTGTGGTTCGACCAGGGACAAGTTCGCCACCGAGGCGGAAAGAGGTGCTCGTACCAGAGGGTGTCCTCGCCGTCTACGCCTACGCCACGCCAGCACGCCCATGTGTGAGGACTACAGTAGAAGCTAAACAAGCAGCTGCGTGAACACGGCCTTGTCTCACCGCACATCGCGAATAACCGACGAATTTTGGCCGGCGGCTTTTTCTCTGCGCGTGGAATCACACAGTGGCTGCTCGTCCGCGCAAAACGAGCGTGCGTCGGGCGGCGTTCGCCAGTTATTCGCCATAATTCGTTCCATGGAGTTCACCTTTACTATACAACTCATAAAAGAAAAAAAAAACGGGAGAAAAGTGACCTCTCACTGGTCGATCCCTAAAAGGCCCGCTCACACACACTTGTGACGTGATGTGCGGCCACCTAGACAAGATTTGATTTGAAGCCTCTTGCAAGGGCGTAGGACCGGATGCTCTGCTGCGAGCAGGTCCTGAGCCGTCGCAGAAGGCGCCAAAAGCCGGTCTTGTCAAAGGTCGATTTCTACTCGGCTACCAATAGCGTGAACGGGCCTTCGAGACTCAAGCAAAGCAGTGTATGCGGAGAGAAACTGCGGGGTAGGAGGAGATGAGAATGTGTCGGTGATGCGTCAAATCGCCGAGCTTCCATGATTGGAGAGATTTTTAGCTGCCTTTGTCTCTGTTTGCCCACTCTCCCTGCCGTTTGGCCTGCCCACTGCCTGCCGTTCGACTGCCCAGGTAGACTCCCTCGATGCTCCCCCATTACGCGTTTAGCCCCGCACCCAGCCACGTTGTCCCCATATCCGGTATGCGCTCTCGGCCACCCACAGCAAGAGATTACAGCCCTGACCAGCAGTCAAAAAGTCTAGCAGGGTCATAACAAGAACGATTGATGGTTGCAACTAACAACGTTAACAACGTTCTACTGTCGAGGCGAGAAGAAGCGATGCCCTCGCATACCGGCAGTCCCCGAATTAAAGACGAAAACACGTGAAAAAAGAGTGTACATACAGGAACTCTGAATTCAGAGCGAGCAAGAGCGCCGCCTGCTCGTGCGGGACTGGGTCTGGCGTTCGATGATATGCCCAAAAAAAAAATTGGGAACCGAATTGTGCGGAAATATGGTGGCCGCCGTTTTTGGACGCACAGAGTCACTTGGATTTGCAGGGGTGCGGAATTATAAGTTCGGGAAGAAGGGGAGGGGGGGGGGGGGGGGGGGTTCAGAGAAATTTGATGTTACAGCGGCGAAGCTGTGTCCAGATAAATTTTGCCGACGCTAATAATTGCCATTTCACCCAAAACCTAAACATTCATTTAAAAAATCAGAATAAATGTCGTCTCACTAACTTATTAAAGGAGAGTCGCCCATAGGAGGTTTAGGGGGAGGGGAGGTCGTCCCGTCCTCAGTGGCGTCACAAGGGGGGTGGGGGGGGGGGGGGAGCGGACCGCCCCGGGTGCAGCGCTCAGGGGGCTGTCGCGGCGGGGCCCGAGAGCGGGGGGGGGGGGGGGTCGCGGCGGTGCTACGCCCCGGGTGCGACGTCGGCAGCCTCAGCTTGACGCCACTGTCCCCTCCCTTCTTAAATCTGATTAAATGAGGTGCCATCTGGCAGACAGCGGTGCGCCTGGCAGCGCTGGCATGTGTTGTGCTTTGCTACGGAGTGCCGCAAAGCACAAATGCGTGAGGGGGCTGGGCGGCCGCACCGCTGTCCAGCTGTCACCAGGTCAAATGCAGAAACTTACGAAAGATGTTCCGCTGCAGCCTTCCACTAAGACTGACGACTCGTCAACGCGAGAGAGCGAGGCCTGGCTATGATTTGCCTATGGATTGAACTCAACTTGACTTTCCCCTCAGCACTCACCTCCGGTCACGGAATGCCCTGCATCCTCTCGTTACAGCTGTGTTCACGGGTGCTGGGACTAAGTACTGGAGTGACGAGAGAAGACAAGTGAACCGACTACCTTTGCGAGGAGATGCCTCTTCCCTGGGAGGACCATGTCCGGTAAGAGGGACTCGCGTCATGTCAACAAATAAGTTGGGCTAATGCACACACAGACACACAGACACAAAAAAGAAGGTAGTGGTAGGAGCATGCAGACATCCAGTCGTGGGTTTAGAGAAACACGTTCTTGTGCTTCGAACTGGTCCGATTCGGCGAACTGCCTATAGCTGTCAGCTCTTCGCAAGATTTCAACGTCCTTGTTCACCTCCAGTGTTGCAGGAGGTATCTACCCTTGCCGTCTTGTTGTCTACTGCAAATACGCTTGCTTACGTATCAAATCAAAGATTTGAAAAAAGATTAGCGACGTATCACCAAAACGCTGCGTATTGGCTAGCGTCCGAACGCAGCAGTGGCCATCTCTAAAGCCCGGTTCACACAGTTGCGTTTGACTACGTTCTGACCGCATTGCAGCGGTAAGACACCAAGACATCCCTGCTGCTTATACTCCAGCGTGCAGAAGATTCATTGAATTGGATTCCACGCTTCATACGAAGCACAGATGTACTTGTTGACTCGCTTTCGGTTCTCGCCGCAACGCAGTCAAACGCACTCAAGCATAGTGTGAACCGGCCTTAAAAACAGGTTAATTGCGCTTCATGGTCCAAGCTTGCTACATATAGAAATAACTATTTCTCTCTTTTCTTTCTGTTTTATAAAAATACATAGAACGAGGAACAAACGCAACGACATATTTATTGAGGTCATTGCGCGTTGTGATAAAAAAGACCAATTTGAAACACTCAAACCATTGGAAGATGAAAAAACGCTTAAACGCGAGCGAGGCTGAACCGCCAACAGACGGCACGGGCCGTTAGATTTGCGCGAGGGAGTCTTGAGGAATGCGAAAAGCCTTTGATGACCGATGGCATCTTCAGGTACCTGATGTCTTGCTTTCCAGAGTGAACTGCATCGAAGACAGGAAGGTGGAGCCAGTGGCCTACTACGTCAACTACATTCGCAGCTGGGCAAGCTTCCCGGGCCTTTTTGAACGAAGAGCCCGCCGAGGCGGAGACTCTCATAACGAAACTGACTTCAGTGTGAGTTCGGTCCTGATGTGTGCTCAACCGCCGGAACCGGAACCCCCGCTTCTTGCGCAGGGGTTCGGTGACGTCACATGACGCCGAGCTCCTGATTGGCTCGGATTGGAAGGATGGTGGGTAGGCGTCAAGGCAGCTAGCATTGAGGTCTGTCCACTATCTTTCAACGCGGCGTTCTGACTTGGAACCGCAACCTCTGCACAAGAAATCAGACCAACTTGCGCTCTGCAGAGGCAGGGTTACCAGGTTGGGCTATCAATATCTCAATTGGGCTACTTTGTAATGCATTTGGCGTCGGAATTTAGCGGTGGGCTATGTGACTATTTTTGGGCTGGTTCTTTGAAATCCTAACGCCTAATTTTTTTTTCTTGGTTTAGAATAGATGTGCAAAAAGACACTTCAGCATGGACACAAAGTGACAGTCCACCCTTTTCTGGATTCCCGCTCTTATGGATTTTTTGTGTGATGATGTGTGGGCGTGGCTGGGTCCTATATTAGCTCCAGTGAGCTACCCTGACCTACATTCAGCTCCGGGAGCATCGCTTTTGTATTAATTGTGGCTTATCCTTGCTGCTCCCAAGTTCTTTCTCCATCCTACTGGCGTCTCTTATTTTGTCGGTTCCCACCCATCCTCCTACAGGAGCGCCTCTTCCAAGGAAAAAAGGATACTAAGGCAAATCGAGATATCCAGCAGGATTTGATGTCGTCCGATAACGCGTGCTGTACCGGGTAAACGAAAGGAGCTTTCGAGAAACAAAAAAGTTTATTAAGCACAATGAGCCATAACAAAAGACAACAAATTTAGAACAATAAATATTCCAAGTAGAATAAGTTCGAAGCTCAGGAGCAGCCACGTTTCGTTGCTGCGAGCTTGCCATCGCACTCCTGACACCTTACATGTCGAATGCCGCCGTGGAGAAGTACCCTCACAAAGCCAAACCTAAGGAAGATGTCCTTTCTAACCTGCGTTGTTCTCTTTGTAAAGTTTCCTTTCCATTAGGCAGAACCAGGGCCGTAAGAACGTAACCCTACTGACCAATTTTTGCTCTTTTAACACGGAAGTGTATACACCTTTTCTACGTGGGCGCGCCGCCATCTTTAATTCTGGAACTTCCGGTATGCGTGAAAACATCGCTTTCTTCTCGCCTCGACGGTAGGGCACTTGTGTTAACAGTTTTAATTGCAACCGTCAGTCTGCGTTCTTTAGTTCTGACGCTATAGCTTTTTCCTTCCTTGCTTTTTTTGCTTATTCAGGGCTGCAATCTCTTGCTTTTTTTTTCTTTTCAGGGGCCGCATACTGGATATGGAACAACGTGGCTGGGTGCAGGGCTTATTAAACGGAAGAGTCAGCGAGAAGGGCGAGTGTTTCATAGCTATGGTACTGTAAAAACGGGCGCGGAAAATTGTTCCATATTTTTAGGTTTGAAGTAAAACGTTCTCAATACAATTCAAGATGTCGTGATCTTACGAGCTTTGTTCCTAAACCTAGATAATAGAACAGTGCCTTTCAGGTAGGTTCATTCGAGCGCACGTTTTCGGGCTCCATGAGAATCTACTTTCCCCAGGCTATATTTATCTCTTGCATTTGGTTCCTTTTGGACTGCGTCTGGCACTCAAACGGTTTCAGCCGAAATCTGAAGGTGCGCATTAAGGTGCACGTATTTAAAAATTATTCTCACTGATCATTTCGCAGATTTTAGGGTTGTGAGACGGCGGTACCTTATGTGAAAATCGCCTCGAAGAATCTAAATGTTTAGATTCTTCAAAAGTCTGCTTCTGACGCGGCTTCATGGTGACTTCAATAATATATCTTTTCTAATAATCAATACCACTTCGCGTTTTTTTTCTGTAGGTTGATGGACACTTTCTCTGCAGGGCAAAGCACGCCGGGTCGACACCGATCAGTGAAGATTCGAATTCTTCCTGTATGGCCGCAAGCCATTGGGTGCGCTGGATGTACAAGTTGCCGCAATATGTGTGGGACGTCTGGGTAGTATGATTGAGGTCGTCAAGGCTGCTCTATTGTTGATTGTGATCGTTTTAGAAAAAAATATTTGTTTTTCCAATCAACTGAACTTTCGGATCCTTTCTTTGGTCCGGTGGTCTCAACTCCCGGCCCGCAGGCCGGATTCGGCCCGCGAACGTCTTTTGACCGGCCCGCGTTCTGACCGCTGTCTGCACACGCGCTGCTACCACGGCGGCAAAAGAGTGCGTAAAAGAAAAAGAAAGAGATAAACGGCATTGTAACTTGATGAAATGGAAGCTTGGGCGAGTTGGTGATTCGTTGTTGTAGAGTTGCAACTCAGCACGCATGGAAATTGTAGACTAGGGGGGGGGGGGGGGCGGGGGCATCGGGTCTCGTGCCCCCCCTGGTGAATCCGGAAAAGAGGGGGGGGGCGGCCCTCCCCCCCTGAACCCGGGCCATAATCATACCGAAGAGACGCTGTTCACGTGCCATGTAACGAGCTTCTAGTAGTGGAATGGGGAACAAAAATAACGCCCACGTTGCCTTTATTGACAAAATACATGGGAAATGGAATCCCAGCGTGCTTTCGTTAGCTTCAATCTCCAGTTCTGGCACGAAGGTAACGCGAAGCACCCCCCAAAAAAAAAAAACCTCTCAGCCTACCCCCGCCCCCCCCCCCCCCCGGGAAAATAGAAAGTCTACGCCGCTGTCGGCGCGTGGTGTGTGTCCTTCTGTGTGTCGTTTTGTCTGTTTGATCTTGCGCTGTTACCGTTTAAGATAGCATTGTCCGTTTTACGATAACTTGTAAGTGCGTCGGAACGAGGCGCAGCCATTCCTTTAATCACTGGTGTTTGTGTTGACCATGGAGCGGTCATCTGCCTTGCCCCGACAGGGAGCCGCAGCCTCCACAGTGCGCCAAGTTATCGTGAGACAAAGTATAGCATCACCATTTGCCATCGAACACTGTCATCACTAGCATTACTATTAGTCCCCTGCTTCACACGTCTTTGTAACCATGTTAAAATTCCTTTGCGTTCTCGCGTGCATTATGCATAGTGTCATATGTCGCAACTATTACATATTGGCAGCGTTTTATCATTCTCATTACTCTTTTGCACTTCGTGAATATGCCGGATATCCCAAACGCTTTGATTTATGTCTAAAGAGTTTCTTGATCACAGTGGTTTGTAATGTCATAATTAGCTAAATACTAAATTTGTAGTATTTATTGTTAACCACCTTAGGCTTTTTTCTTTTTAATACTTGCTCTAACATTTTATTTATTGCTTAAACGCTCATCTGGGTTTATTTATTTAGTTATCCTCTTTTAAAAAATACTCTTTCTTATTCCCGGCCCTCTGGACTGTGACAGATCTTTAATCCAAGGGGGAATGCCGCCGATTTTTTTAGCTCCAAAGGCATCACCTGAATACGGGTGGCTTCCTGATTCCGAAATGCTAGCTCGTTCCTCCAGATTCGTTCTGAACTAATTTAAAAAAAACAAAAGTGATATTTCGTTCGCTGCCAAAACCAATACAGCGTTCTCCCCAGTTTCCTTACTTTTCCCCGTCATCCAAAGGTAACGTCACTGGCAGGCAGCGAGGCGCGCGGCCGGCAATCGGGTACTCTCGCACCCGCCCCCTCTCGCGTCAATCGAGAAAACAGGGGCGTTTGTGCTATAGTATTCTCTAGTTGCACAAAGTATGACCTTCGCCTACGTGCTGAACTGGCAGTAAAGAAACGGAAGCAACTGGGATTTTGAGAAAATCGTTTTTGCAGCCTCGTACGCTCAAGCACCGGCTCGCTAGTTTCACGGCGAAATCGCTAGCAAATCCGTTATCCTTTTATCAGAACCTGGCGGTTACGCTGGCGAAAGAAAGGCCGAAGAGTCACGCAATACATTCTTTGGCAAAATTACCCAATCACCACGGAGAATGCACGAAATGCAGGCGAGAGATGGCCCACACGCTCGTGTTTCCTGAAGGAACGTGCCATTTCTTTCGATTTTTATTTAGAAGAGATTGCTGTTGCCAGACGCCATCACGTGTAACTATAACCCTTGTATGCGTATTGCTCCTTAGGGATGGCTTAATTGAGCAAAATATCTATAGATCATTTGAAAAGCGCTTCTGGTCGGCGCCATTTTCAGCGTTCGTGCGTGTGGCGCGCGTGCTTGCTCGCCTTCCAAAGCAGAGGGAACATACGCGTGCTGGCCTCTGGTCACGCATCAGGCTGTGATTCTTGAAAACAATGAAATGTATGGAATGGAATAGACAGAACCGCATTCGTGTAGGCCAGACGGCTGGTGACTGTTCATGCAGATCGTGCTAAAATGACATAAAGAACTCCATAACCTTGAGTCAAACATCAAGGTGCAATGAAAGGCGAAAATACACAAATGCCACTATTCATCTTCAGGGCCAAAGAATATTTGCTTGACGATACAATAGTGCGTAAACTACAGAGAAATGCATCATAACATGTTTCATTCAAAATAAGTTAACAAAAGTTACTGAAACATTTGTACCAATATTTCACTCGCGCATTGTCGGAAGGTAATAGCGCTTAAACAGTCATCCATGAGTGCGTTGGGAAAGAGGCCAGTCCTGCCCTCTTCTGCGAAGGCATTGCCGCGCCAACAACGCGACCGGCCAACCAACGGCTCTTCCGTATATTAATAGAGCTCAACACCTAGCTTCATAAACCTCTGTAACGCCAGACTCGAGTAGCAATGTGCCAGAAGTCACGTCCCAACTCGGACTTCAATTTTGTTGCGACGTTTCGCTTCTGGTCTTCGACAGATCGGCTGCGTGAGAACGGAACTCCGAGAATAGCCGGAAAGCTAGATGCGATGTCCAAAACAAATATGAGCTGAGGCCACATTCAGGCGCTTGGGCAGGGGTTTTCCCCAGGATTCCCCACAATCCAAGGGGGTGTCCCAATGGCTCGGGGGGGGGCGATGCGAGGCGAGGCTAGATAAAATATAAAACTGTTTCTTTTTTTAGTCCACTAGCTAAATTACAGACGTCTATTAACCAAATGCTCTTGCCCGTAATGTATGTTTTCCTTCTCTATATATACACCTGAAGGGTGATGTTTTCTACTTAATCTAAAAAAAATATATATATATATTTTTCTTCTTTTTTTTTAGATTCAAGGGGGGGGGGAGGGGGTGTTTACGAAAACCTAAGGGGGGGTCCTAGGAAATCCCCGGCTGGCGGACGTAGCCAAGTCGCGCGGAGAGAAGGCTCCATCCATTGTAGGTTATATTTAGGAGGCTCCGTGTTTTCGGAGTTTATTTTTCGTGAAATTCGGAGGGGTGTTTTCGGAGTTATATTTTTGCCTTAAATTTCGGAGTTTATCGGAGTTTATATTTTTTTTTGACTGAATTCTCGGGAAATTCGGAGTTTAATTTCGCTGTGTTTCCCTGTTAATAAATAAATAAATAATGTACACGAATCTAAATGTATGCCAGATAAAAAATAAAGCGTCGCTCTGTATCAATTGAAATATCTTCAGTTGAATTTGGCGTTGGTTGCCGCTGCTGTCAATACTAATTTATCACGACAAAAATCACACACAAGTGGCGCTTCGATAAACGCCGATACCTTAAAATCAATAAACTCCGGAGGAGTAGTCGCTAGGAGAGCTGCGTGGTCATCCCATCCTATTCCATCAATCTATCATCAATCTATCATCAATCTAGGTGGAGTGGTTAAGGAGGTAATAGAAGTTTGAACTGCCCCCTCTTCCCAGATTTCATACAATCCCCATGGTCCATGGCCTGCTCTTACTAAAACATAGCCATGCTTCACTTTCTCTAAAATCACAAATCGCATGGCCCAAACTGGAAACCAAAAGAGTGGCTTTTGTCGTGACTGGAATGTACAACAGAACGACCTGTTGCCAGGGGCGGATTTGGGGGGGGGGGAATAATTCAGAATTTTTTTTTTTTAATATTTGGTTTTGGTGTAGTGATTATTTGGTCAGCAAACTAAATTTGTGCTGTCGAAGCAGGACAGTAGATTCGGCCATCTGTTTTTCCTTGGCAACGTCTTTGTTATTTAATAAAAAAAAATGGAGAGAGATGAGTGGACAAGTTTACCAGACGCGAAATGTACCTGCGAAGGGAAAGCGGTGCTTGTTTAAAGTTCAGAACCTAAGATAGCAGCTTTGCGGCGCGGGCTCGTCCAAAGCGTCTCTCCACCCTGTACGGAGGCGGCGGCTTTGGTATCGAGGCTCCCTGCTCCCTCCGTCTCTCTGTGGAGCCATCCTGTGCCGCTGAATTGGCACCACTGGTTGAAAGGCGAAGAGAGGCGGGAAAAGTCCACTATGACCGCAAGACTCGGCTAAGGGGGTGGAGGGGAGGTTGTTAGGTGTCGACGCCCAGCCTTGTCTCTCGGGGAGCATGGTAATCTCGCTGGCGTCCAACCTTTCACACGAACAACGCCCGAACCACTCAGTCGGGAAAACTTAACAGGTTTATTTCATAGCGAAATATGTGAACGAAGACGACCGTCTCTCGAACGGTCGGGATTTTTGTGGACACGCGAGGGAGAGGAGGATTCCGTGGGCGGTGCTTTTCCTGAAGCGACCGAGGGCAGTCGGACCAGCGGAGCTCTCCCCCAAGGGGAGCTTAACGTTTGGGAAAGGCGAGACGACGATTATCCCCCACTCTGGAATCCTACTAAGGGGTGGGAAACAGTTCCAAGGTCTTCGAATTGGCTGATGAACGATCCCTGGATTGTTCCCCCGCAGACAGCCGGCGCCGTTTAATCCCCCTCCCACCACCGTGGCAGAGAAGAATCGGGAAAGCTCGGAACACACACTGTCGCGTTCCGCCGCCTCGGCGCCAGCCGCAGGTAGAAGTCCGAAGGGTTGACACGTGACGTGAGGGAGGGGAGTCCTTGAGCGGCGCTTCCCCGGAAGCGACTGACGCCAGCCAGACTGGCAACGCCCCGAGCGTTCGGCTAAGCCTGGGCTAATCCTTCCCCCAAAGTGGTCCTAACGACTAGGAAAATACTTCGGTAAGCTTCCCACGCACTCACACACACATGGAGATGGGACGGGTCATAACAAGGTGTTGTTGAGATGGCGATAGCGAGGCGCGCATACCAAAACTCAACTGGTTTATTTTTGCTTCCCGTCTTGGGCGACGGGCGTTCCCCTCTCCTTGGCTACGTTCTCCCGAAGCGGGAGGGTGGGAAGAACCGGTCTATCGGGAGCGCAGCAAGGTCACGAGGCAGGGCGAGTTCTCTCGAGCGGTGAGCAACGTGGGTCACCACAGTGTACACGCGTGCGTGTGTGGGCTCTGAGTCATGCGCCGCCGGGCCTGAGCGAAGTTACCTCGGGAATGCCAGCGCTCACGTTTCACAAGTCAGGAACGGTCGGTCAGGCTACTTTGAAGGGGAGTCAGTCGGGTAGCTTAGAGCGCCGAGAACAGTGCAGCTTCAAGATCCGCGAGGAAACCAAACGTGGACTTCTTTACTGTGTTGCACCATTCATCCCTTCTCCGTCGCGGATCGCTGTTTTTCAGTGACGATTGACTTGGAGCACGTGGTGACGCGCACGTTCGAGCTTAGTGGCGGCGCTTTCGACCTGTCGTTCACACGTTCACTCCTGGGCAAAACGGTGATTCGGGTAACGAGAAAGTGCTGTTGACCTCCAGAGACAAAGTGAGCCTAAGGCGGATGAAGTAACCGGGAGTCGAGTTCTGCAGCCGCTACAATGGTGAGTTGCACTTTAGTCCGTAAAATGACGTTGCTCTTTTGACAAATTATAACGAGGCATTTTCTGCACTTCGCTCGCGTATGAGGTGGTTGGTAGCCGTGACGCATGCCGAAAAAGTAATTGACATAGATAGTAAGGAAAAGAAAAGCTAAATGGAACGTGTGGATTGTTCGTTTCTTTGCCACCATCCGCAGCGACATAAAAAAAACATCGCGCTGCAGACATTAATTGTTTCCTCCTCTTTCTATGCATAAAAATTAGTCATAGACTGTGTGCGGCGTTTCTTTCGGTCGATGGATAATCAAAATATTTATGCGAAATTTGCTCACTAAATCTTTTTGTGGGGTGGAAGGACACTGATGGCTTAAGAACTCCCAGCCAACCAGCGTTTGGGACTTGGTATGTTATATTGAGCTAGTTTTTGTAATAATTTTTCCTTTGTATTTGTGTACGCAGCCTTTACTACTTTCACCTTCCATTTACACTTCGGCTTGAGACGCATAAGATCGCACAGCTGATATTGGTAATTAGTGCTGAATCAGTCACTCGTGGTATTTATAAATTACGTCACTTATGAATGGGTTCTATCTGTTTAGTAAAACAAGTGTTTTTTACATAGAGTGAAGATGGTCCACCAAAGTCATCCAAGCGGAAAAGTACCACTCTGCATAACTTCTTCCAAGCTGTGCCCAAAAAGATTGTCACTGAGGCAGACATTGCAAGCAACGACTCGAAGCTCACTTTGAAGTCTGATGGCGTGGACGAACAACTCACGATTGAGGCTCTCCCGTCACCCATGGTCGAGAATTCTGACGGAACTACCCCACTAGCCCCGGCCGTCCACACACTTCGGAATCCAGCAGCTGACTTTGGTTTGCAATATGACATTGGCAACTTCGTTGGGGCGAGGCCAGACGACCACACCGTGGTTGGCTTACTCGAATGCCATTGGATGCCACCGCAAGGTTACTCCTTCCCTTTCTCCGAACACAACAAGGGACAAACAGTCGAACGGAGGTACGTCAGAAGTGACCACCTACTGAAATATCCTTGGCTGGTTGTCTCGGATGCCAAGGCAGGTTTGTTCTGCAAATTTTGTCCTCTTTTTGCCACCGGGCACATTGGGGGAAACACAAGACAGTTGCCCTTCAGGCTCTTGTAACGGAGCCTTTGAAAAAATTCGCGAAGCTTCTGGGGAAAGATGGAGCTTTGGAAACCCATTCCAAAGCTAGATATCACATCGAAGCAGTGGAAGCGGGCAAGGCTTTTCTGAAAACTTGTCGCGACCCAGCAAGGGTCGTGGCAAACCAGATCGATACACAGCGAATGCGGCAGGTGTCTGAAAACCGCGCGCGGCTTCTCTCGATTGTCGACAACGTTGTGTTCCTGGCCCGGCAGAATATTGCCTTCCGTGGACATCGGGATGACGGCCCAGTGGTCACTGGGAAGAACGGCAATGACAGTTCGGAGAATGGAGGAAACTTCAAGGAGCTGCTGCGCTTCAGAGTGAAATGTGGTGACCATGCCCTCGAAAAACATCTCTCCACAGCCACAGGAAGGAAGATGTTCACAAGCAAAACAACTCAAAATGCCCTTATTGAATGTTGCGGAGACGAAGTTCTGTCCGTGATCTTGGCACGAGTTCGACAGAGCAAATATTATGGCATTATGTTCGACGAGACAACCGACGTGGCTCACAAGTCTCAGCTATCTCTTGTTTTGAGGTATGAACATGATTTAAAGATCAGAGAAGATTTTGTGGGTTTCTTAGATCCTCGAGAACTCAAGCCTCAAGATTCAAATCAGAATCAGAATTCGTCCATGTTGGACAGCGGGTCCGACGAGGAAGAGCAAGACGAAGACGACGCACTGGAGCCAACACTGACTGGTACCAAGCTCGGAAAAATCGTGCTAAGTCTACTGAGGTCATTGTCTCTCGACCCCAAAGGCTGTGTAGGCATTGCAACAGACGGATGCTCAGTAATGACCTCCGAGCTCTGCGGTGCCATTCAGGAAATTCAAAAAGTAGCCGTGCATGCAGTTCGATGCCCCTGCTTCAACCACAGCTTGAACCTTTCTATATCCAAAACATCAACTGTGCAAAGTGTCCGAAACACCACCGGGACAATGCGGGAAGTCATTGCGTTTTTTACGGCCTCGCCCAAGCGTAACGCCGTTTTGAAACTCCAGCTTGGCAAACAGCTGACCAAGTTATGCGACACACGTTGGGTCGAACGTCACGACGCTGTTTTGCAGTTTAGAGAGAGCCTGGGAAGCATCGCAAAGGCGTTGGAAACGGTTTCACAGTGGCGAGAACCAAGCTCGGCTGCCAAGGCGAGATCACTGCTTACATCAATCCTGGATGCCGAATTTGTAATCGCAACCCTAGCTCTCTACGATGTACTCTCAGTCACGCTTCCCCTAAGTCGGTTGCTCCAAAAGCCGGATCTGGAAATGAACAGTGCCTCGGACATCGTGAAAGACACAATCGTCGTCCTGAGCGAAAAGCGGAACCCATTAAACGTCGAGAAGACTTTCAAAGAAATTTTCGCGCATGCAGAAGAAATTGCCGAGAATATGGGAGCCCAACTAGATGTGCCTCGTCTAGTCCAACGACAAATGAACTGCGCAAAATTGCCTCCACAGACAGCCGAGTCATACTTCCGCGCACATGTATACATTCCTCTCGTGGAATCTGTCGTAGAAGATCTTAAGCAGCGTTTTCCGGAAGAGGTGCTGGAAGTGTACAGCCTCAACACACTTTTGCCTCGCCATGTGAATGAGAAGGGAGCTCCAGGAAAGCTCAGTATCCTGGCAGCAAAATACGGCGTGCTCCTCGGAATGGGAGATGTAGCTTTGCAGACCATCATCAGAGCCGAATTTTCACTGTGGGCGGCGAAATGGAGACGCGAACAAGAGAAGGGGCCTCTTCCATCGACAGCTGTGGAGACACTTCAAGAGTCGGAGCCAGAGCTCTACCCCAACATCAGGACTCTGCTGCGCGTTCTCGCCACACTGCCAGTTAGTGTTGCGACGGCTGAGCGGTCCTTTTCCACCCTTCGTCGAATTAAAACTTGGATTCGATCGCGGTGTGGCGAAAAGCGACTCAACGGTCTTGCCCTCCTCCACGTCCACCGAGATGTGAACGTCGACCAAGAGAAGGTGGTAGACCGCTACGCGCAGGGAGCACGACGAAGGAAGGCGATGTTCGTGCTCTGAAGAACCTTTAAGTTGATAACTTGTGTAAATAATTATGTCTGTATTCTGTCCTCCCCAATTGTAGGGTTTTTTTTTTTTTCATCTCATCAGATAAACATGAATCTGTTTAATAAATAATTTTAATGTTGCTCCACGCAATTCGCCTAGGCACTGCGCTGAAGACCATTTGAGCTCGCATTTTTGTTTTCTATTGGTTTCACGGATCCACAAGACCATAAAGAATCGAACAGTTATTTTTGTTTGGCTGTTTCCCGTAAAATACCAAGTCATTGAGAGTAAAGTCGCTGAGAAATCCCACCCACTGTTTTTTTATTAGAGTTTAATTACTCCAACTAAATGCTCACTTTTCTCAAGAACTGTGCATTTTCGAGAGTGAGTCAATAAAATAACAATGAAAATAAGAAGGTATTTTGATCACGTTCTTCCAGGAATTAGAAATTCTCCATATTATTCGGCCGTCTTACATTTGTCTTGATAACAAATCCTTTCTTCTGCGGTCTTTGTGGTGTTTTTTTTTTTTTGTCTAAATTGATGTATTTTGTGTGATCGAGTCCCTGCGCAAACTCTTTCACGCCGCGTGCCTCAATTGCCTGTGTTGCTTAAATGGGGATAGTCACTGTTTAGACATAGAATATAGAACCATGCACACGTATGTCTCTCTCTATCTCTATTTTTTTTTACCACTTATAGTGCAAATCTTTGAACCACTGAAGCAACAAGTGCGGGTTAATATAAAAGAACAAGAAACTAATACAAATTTGGTGGGAATATTTAGGCTGTAACAAACGTTAAAACACGATTAATAGTTGCTTTTTGTAGATGCCGCAAAAATCGCTAGCCCGCACAATTAAAAAAAAATCACCACCGCCCCCCCCCAAACCTTAGCCATAAATCCGCCCC
>JAZHYW010011709.1:0-89223 GCA_037355805.1 Ixodes ricinus
AAACTGTGTTCTGTTATTTTTAATTATTTTTTAAAATATATTCTTGATAACTTTCAAATAACCTTTTTTATATAATTTTTACCACATAAAACAAACAAAAACAAAAACTAGCTCGATGCCACAGCTAGATGTACGCACAATCGGAAAGTGTCATTTCAGTATCTTTGATAGCTTTCCTGCGGTCTCCTTGTTAATGCCTTCATGCTCAACTTTTTATTATGGTACACCTGCAGGCAATTTCAAGGGCTTTCATCAATATAGGTATGCAATATGAGTGTCCTCGCCAACACACTTGCTGTAGTAGAGTCAATACTAGTCGTGGTTTTTGTGACAATATAAAATTCTTTTACAAATTATGCTACACGGCCTTTTTGTTAAAGACCTTGCACCTAATTATGCCCTTGAAACAAAAACAAAAAAGTTGCTGGCCGGCATCGGTATTTTGCTGTCTTTGATGGCCAGTATTTACATGGAAGTTCAGTGACTGGCTGGCATCGGTGCTTTGGTGTTCAGGCTGGCGAGCCCCGTCATGGAAGTTGCGTTTACTGACTGGCATCGTTTTATTTTTTTACCTTTTTCACTATGCACTCAAGTCATTGAAATTCTGACGAACTGTGGCAATTCATGAATAGCGAGTGGAAATGTCTGCGTTGATTAATCCTTCGTAAATGACTGCCGACGCTGGCGTATTTGATCCCAGCATGGCAAAGCTGACGTGTTTTATTGCGAAAACGCGAGAAAAAACAATGTGGTGAAGAAAATTTGCACTCCAGTATTTGAGAATCTGACCGCCTACACCACGAAAAATAATTTTTACAACGCCGAACGATACATTTTTCAGGAAGCTAGTTTAATCCGGCGGTATACGCACGTGTTTGGCTCTGATAAAAATAAAAACGATAAAGTGAAGCCTAAAAAAAACACGTGGCATGATTGAGCATGCGCCTTGAGATACAAAAACAGTAATAAACATTACTTTCCAGAAACTAGAAAAGTAAGAGATGTGTTTATTGCTTATGACGCTACGAGAGTGTTAAATTGAGTGTGAAAATGTGCTATTTCAGGCAGGAATCGACTGTTTTCTGTGGTAATTACGATCATATAACAGAAATATTTCAAATGTTCACATAGCCAAACAATATCTGTCTCTTTGAAAGCTTATGTTATACGACATACCGTACCAGAGGAACGCGAACGTAAAAACTTTTTTGTTAACGCAAAAAAGCGAGAAGCAGCAATGCGTTGTGGATGTTCACACTGCCCTTGATGCTACGAAAAATAAATATTACAACGCCGAACGATACCATTTCTGAAAGCTAGTTTAATTATCCGCGCTGTACTTGAATCTCAGGAATAAAAACGTGTATAGGCCTAATAAAAAAGAAAAACTGACGCGGCACGCGGGGGATAGCACTGATCTACCAGAATAAAAATTAAATACAACTTTCCGGAAGTCAGAAAATTAAGAGATGTGCTTAATACGTAGCCTATGAGCTCAGCTAAATTACTGCCTTAAAATGGCGGTATTTTTGTTTCAATAGTGGGTGAAGATAACCGCTTTCAGAAAAACTTCGGCTACATCACTGTGTCAGTTTTACCACTTACACATTTTCCCATTTTGCTCGCAATATGGTCATTATTATTATTACATTGTTTTCTACGTTGAAAGGACTTTCGCTGTTTGCCTACTACACTGACCCACATATTAGCACGGATGGAGTGAATGATCCCGGCAAAACAATAGGGCCACGGTTTGTGCATTGCAACAATTCAAACTTGGGCTCGCACTTCTTATTTTCACCTTCTGCGTGATTGTTACCCTAAAGCATGGTGCCGACGACTGCAAAAACTCAAAAATATTTAAAATTATAAAAGGGTGGTTTGATTAGAAATCGAACACGCTTCTCGGGGTGGGTCTTTCGATTTTTTTAAATATATGTAATTGCCTCATTTCTGAAAAAGCAAAACCGCTTTTCAAATTTTTTTTTAAATATTTTGCTTTACAAAAAATTATTGAGTGGAGCAGGGTGAAAATCTGTTTTTTACTCCGTGACTTTTCTACCCAGTTCTGTGCGGTGGTATGAATACGGGAAGCATACAAAACTCACAGTACTTTTTGTCCTCTTGTATGTTATTTTGACTATTTTTAGTTAAAAGAAAAATACTTTTGTATTTTTGTTTATTGAGGTAAAAAAATGACAAACATCGTCTCTTTGACAATCCGGTGACATCTTCAGAGCCTTGTAACTCATGAGTTATTATATTTGTCGCTTCCCAAACACTATGCGGGTGTAGCCCTATACATGGGCTATCGACGGGCATAAGTTTATTTTATTTTATTTTCACTGCATTTATTATATAAAATTTGAAATATCGTCGAAAATGAAATTAACTAATATTTTGAACCCACTTCATGAAAATAGGCCATTTTTTATTTCGTTAAATTTTTTCATTATTGCTGCCGATCATATGAAATTTCAATTGGCTTGATGCGATTTCCCCCTTTTTTCGTTGTATCTTCTCTAGAAGTGATCGAAATCGCTCCCACGTGACAATGCGGTGACACCTTCAGAGCCTTGTAACTCATGAGTTATTATATATTGTCGCTTACCAAATACTATGCTGGTGTAGCCCTATACATGGAATATCGACGGGCATAAGTTTAGTTTATTTTAGTTTCACGGATTTTTTTTTTAAATTTGAGATATCGTCGAAAATGAAATTAACCGATATTTTGAACCCACTTCATCGAAAAAGACCATTTTTTATTTCGTTCAATTTTTTTATTATTGCTGCCGATCATATGAACTTTCAATTGGCTTGATGCGATTTCCCCCTTTTTTTGTTGTACCTTCTCTAGAAGTGATCGAAATCGCTCCCACGTTCTCAGAACGGCCAAACGCAGTTTCTGCAGGTCGGCTTCGCTGCAAAGACTATAGTGCTTATTTGTGTGTTCAAATGCAGCGGGTAAATTCATTTTGATTGAACACACTCGTGCTTGGCTACATATTGTACTTTCTTAATTTTTTAATGATGGAAACTGACATTCCTTAGTCTGATAGTTAGCGGTGCAGCGGATGTTCCATTATCCGATGTCTAAAGCCAGGGCACAAAGGGCGGAGAAAACGGAACAAGCTCTTCATGTAGCCAGACTGGGGTCATATATCTGTGTGTGCTATACACAGCTTGTAAGACACGTACAGAACGCCCGGCCCTTCTCCGTTACACCCAGGAAGCATCTAGCACGGGCGCCAATCCATGATGTGTCTTGTCGCGTGCGATCAAATACCCATGTAATTGCCTGTTCTTTATTGTCAGCGTGTATATCAAAAATATGTAATATCACGTGCCCCTCTTTAAGAAGGAAAAGCTGTTTGCAGAAAAAAAAGTGAGGAAAACAGACTGAGTTTACATAAAGCGACGACAATTTTTTACAGAACACAAACACCAATTAGCGATAAATAGTCACTTCTATCAATTAACGCTAATATATTTACAATGCACTTGTAAAACAATATGTTGCTGTGCTTTAAATAGTCCAGTTCACGAGCAACGCAATATTTGAACTTTTTGACAACGGCATCGGCTTGCCTCTGCAGAGACGATCGAACGCGGGGGCGAGCTGAACTTTGCACCGCAGCGGTCGGATGCAGCCGAGAAGTTCAACGGCGTGGTAAGTGGAGACGGAGGGACAGAACGAAAACTGGAGCAAAAGCGAGCGAGCGGTGAACCCGAGACGGTGGCCCTTCTGTTTGAGCGAGTGTGTGCAGTTAAAAATAAAAGTGTTGGGTTTTGTTCAAAACTGATCGATATCTCTTATGCCAAGAAGCAACGATTCCCACATGCACAGAAGGCAGCGAAAGCAGTCACTTAATGTCTCTGTAGACTTTTAGTTTCTCCACTTTGTCACACCGAGCTTAATGCAAAGATAGTACAGCCTTCGGGAATATGGAAAAGCGATTTGACAATTTTATTTTAGGTGGCTACGGTAGATTTGCTTTGGCTAGGCACACATTGCTTGGGTTTGGGAATAAATAAAGGTTTGTTCTATTTTCTCCTCCAAAATAAACCGCGTCCGGATAAGGCGGACTTGGCACCGCTGCATAAACAGCATCGGCGAATGTGTCTTTCATATTGCCGGAGACTGTACATCTCGTGCTAATGTCACCTTAGGTTCCTGTCCCGGCTCGCGAACTGTGCACCACACATGTGAGGAGCGTAATCCTGTGCGAGCACCTACTGAGGCCCATTCTTCTTTTTTGTGCTTCCTGAATATATTGATTTCTTCCTCCGGTAAGTCGAAAAGCTGAACGCTTCTTGCCATTATTTTTTTTAACGGAGTCCTTTTACGTTTACATCAAGAAGCAGTCTTGCGAACGAAAATTGTGTACTGTAACGAGGTGCTTCAAGCCTTACAACCTGTGTATAACATAAACAGATATATGACCCCGGTCTTGCTACATGAAGAGCTCGTTCAGTTTTCTCCACCCTTTGTGCCCTGGCTTTAGACATCGGATAATGGTACATCCGCTGCACCACTAACGATCGTACTAAGGAATGTCAGTTGCCATCATTACAAAATTAAGAAATTAGAATATGTAGCCAAGCACGAGTGATCTCAATTGAAATGAATTTACCTGCTGCATTTGAACACACAAATAAGCAGTATAGCCTTTGCAGCGAAGCCGACCTGCAGAAACTGCGTTTGGTCGTTCTGAAAACGTGGGAGCGATTTCGATCACTTCTAGAGAAGATACATCAAAAAAGGGGGAAATCGCATCAAGCCAATTGAAAGTTCATTAATTTCACTTTCGATGATATTTCAAATTTTATATAAAAGATTCTGTGAAAATAAAATAAACTAAACTTATGCCCGTCGATACCCATGTATAGGGCTACACCCGCACAGTATTTGGTAAGCGACGAATATAATAACTGATGAGTTACAAGGCTCTGAAGATGTAACTGGATTGTCACGTGGGAGCGATTTCGATCACTTCTAGAGAAGATACAACGAAAAAGGGGGAAACCGCATCAAGCCAATCGAAAGTTCATATGATAGACAGCAATAATAAAAAAATTCAACGAAATAAAAAATGGCCTTTTTTGATAAAGTGCGTTCAAAATATCGGTTAATTTCATTTTCACGAAATTTCAAATTTTACACAAAAAATGCAGTGAAAATAAAATAAACTAAACTTATGCCCGTCGATAGCCATTGTATAGGGCTACACCCACATAGTGTTTGGTAAGCGGCAAATATAATAACTCATGAGTTACAAGGCTCTGAAGATGTCACCAGATTGTCAAAGAGACGATGTTTGTCATTTTTTACCTCAATAAATAAAAATACAAAAGTATTTTTCTTTGAACTAAAAAATGGTCGAAATAACATACAAGATCACAAAAAATTACTGTGAGTTTTGTATGCTCTCCGTATTAATACCAGCGCACAGAACTGGGTAGAAAAATCATGGAGTAAAAAACAGATTTTTCACCCTGCTCCACTCAATATGTTTTTGTAAAGCGAAATATTTTTTTAAAATTCTGAAAAGCGGTTTTGTGTTTTTCCAGTTATGGGTAAATTACATATCTTTTTTCAGAAAAAATCGAAAGACCCACCCCGACAAGCATGTTCGATTTCAAATGAAACCACCCAAAAACTAATTAAAAAGGTGAAAAAAAATATTTAAAATAAGAAAAACTAATACAAATAGGTGAAAAAATTATTTAAAATAAAAAACCAAAAACAAAAAAATAAGAAAAATAATTGCGCGCACCGCGATTCGAACCAACGACCGTAGGTAGAGCAGGAGAGCACGTTAACCAACCACGCTACTCGCCCGGTCGATCTTCGATGGCTTTCTAGAGGGTTCCATGTTTGCTGAATTCGTTACGAACTATTGTAGTCGTAGTTGCGTATTTAATATTTCGCTACGTATTCAGTACTTATTTATAATACTGTGGCACTATTGACGTGCGTAATAATTTATTATTACTGTATATTTTATGACCTTTATAATGCGGCTTGTTGATCGTTTTATTTCTAACGTGTTGAACATACGAATACAATCTCATCGAATCAACGGCCTATGTTTCGCACGTTTTGCCGGCCGTGTGCGTTTGAATCTCTGTGTTCACGACCGGCTAACTGTCCAATTTCCCGATTAGTCGTGATGCGTGGAGTTTGTCTTAGTTTCAAATATGTCCGAAAAAGACGGAAGCGACTGTGAGACGTGGAACTATGTCAAATCTGCTCAACAACCAAGATCATGGCACGGGATCCGAAGTAAGTCTGTTTCTTTCTTCGTTAGGGCTAAACTTCGTCTCACCTTAGTATAGACGATTGTTAGCCGCGCGTGCTAAAAGCGCGAGCTAGTTGCTTCGAATGAAGCCTCGGCGGCTGAACGAGCGCTCGTTGCAGCGAGTGCTCCAGTCAAGGCAGTCAAGGCCTAGCCGCTCGCGCTAGCACAGCATTCGCGGTCAGTCCATGCTAAGGTGAGAGAACTTCCGCATCCGCAGTGAACGAAGTATAGATTCTTTCCTGCGTTCAAAAGGTTTGTTATTGTCTGTAGATCGCTTGCTTTCACCAGTATTACTAATTGTGCGCGAATGGTGTTATGCGAGGCTTTTTTTTTTCTTTTTTCCCCGATGCAGAGGCGGTGTACTCGCTCAAGGTCCATCAGTAGCGGCGGAACTCTCTGGGAGACAGGGGGGGGGAGGTGATTGATTGATTGATTGATTGCCTCCCTCCGCCGTATTGTTTACTGGTAAACTAGAATGTCTAGAAGAGCGCGGTGCCCCTCCATCACCGACGCCACTCTCCGTGCTTGCGTGCGGAGAGCTGGACCCGACAAAAAGCAGCGATTGATTTATTGAGCAAGCCCGTAGCTTCCGCCGCCCAGTCGTCTGCAAACGACTTCATTTTCGCGATTCGTAATCAGAAAAGAATTGTCTGAAATTGGTGTTGCGATGAATTCACCCCATGGTGATTAATGCTTAGCATACCACTTCCGATCGCAAATATGTGTGCTCGCGAAATAATTTTTGACGTCAGCACTTATTCCTCGCGAAATGTCGAGCTCTAAAGATCATTTGCTGTAGACGTGTTTCGTATGATCCAACTCCCGTGGAACGAATTGCATACCTCCTGAAAGCTTCAGGCTGCTTCAAATGGTGAAGCATTTATTCTCTTCCTACTGGTGTTTTTTTAGAGGCTATCAAGTATTAATTACAAGCTTCTGGGGAAATTTAGAAGCATGTCCTGAATTAAGGTAGTGTCTGGCCAGTTTTTGGTGTCTATATTTTGTTCAGTGCAAGTATATAGTGTTAGACATACCTCACCCAATCCCTGTTTTTTCGTTTGGTACTGCCTTTAGCGAATGGTGTAAGTTTTAATTGTTTTTAGTTGTTGCGTGATTGTAGTAAGGTGGTGAGCTGGTACTAATTGAACACCTTGAAAAATAGTTCGCAAAATGTCAAGGAGATAAGAAGAGTAACACGTAGACCTCATGCAAGCATAAATCAGAGAAGGAAGAAATAAAGAATGCGGACGGAGTTCGAGCACAGGCCCAAGTGGAACGCGCTGATTTACCTGTTAGCAAGAACAGATTTAAAAAACATAATTTCCATATCAGTTAAGGTAACAGATGGATGGCTAATACATAAAGACAGCTCAATCTCTCTCTAAAATCTACGATAGATTGTCACCTACCTATGCACTATTTTCACTGCTCGTGTATGTCATCCTTAGGAAAGACGTGAGTAATTAGCAGATACTAGGAAAAACATACAAGATAATTATTTTAGGCCTTTCTTATTCGTAGTATGGGCGACCAATGTGTCCTCACATCCGTCTTTTACCTAAGCTGCCGAGGAAATCGTTTTTACAGTCTTATGCATATGGCTGAATTATCACGTTCAACTTGGACCTGTTAAAACTTTTGCTAAAGCTCCTTCCGCATTTTTTATTTTCTTTCTTTTCTAATTTATCTGTGTTGGGAGTCTTCACTAGTATGTAGTGTATGTATTCCTCTCCTTTATTCTTTGTTTTTTGTGTGCTATTTTTCAAGATGTTCAATCAGAATGAACTCACCACCTTACTGCATGGGAAGGCTGTTGAGTTTCTGCAAAACAATCTACCTGACATCTTTGCCTCACGCCCCGGTTGCTGAAGCTCGCATTCTCCGAGCACAGCCTTTCTGATTTCTCTCATCCTCTTACTTCTTTTTTTTTGTGTTCAATAGCTCGAGTTGTGAATGTGCACGAGTTTATGTTCTACATGTTCCTGTTTTTTTGTCCTTGTCTTTTTGTGCACTTTTTTTCAAGTTGGTCCATGATATTTTTATCATATGTTCTGATTTCTGTTTTCATCTTTATACTTACTGCAGCCTTTCCCAATTAGACGTTGGCATTCACTTTCGCCATCCTGATGTGAGTGTCCTGAGACGACACAGAATGACAGTCTCCTCTGCTGAAGTCCTGGCTTCATGGAAGTCTGCCAAGGCTGTTCAAGGTATGGTGCTTATATATTGAGCAATATAATAGCAACCTATTGCTGCTAGGATTGTTTTTAACACAGACTGTATTTATGGGCTGGCCTTTAGCCATTTTGATGCCACGCACGTGGAATGAAAGCCTGTGGGGGAATTGCGCATTTCATTCGTAAGCAGAATGCTGAGTTTACAACAGAAGTGTGTTGCGTTGCCTTGCGTTGGGGGATCGGGGGCCGACTGGGCTAGCACACACCAGCTTGGAGCACGTGGAGCCAAAGCTTGCGCTGCAAAACCCAGGGACCCTGGGTTCAATCCCCACCCCTGCCCATTTCGATCTGGATGAGCATTGTACCGGCATGCGGTCGTGTATCACTACTGCGTGGTGCAGGTTGAAGACCCCAGGCTAGCATTCATACTGCACTGGCTAAATTGCTCATCTACAGCGAGCGACGCATCGCAACTTTGAAATGGCTGACCAACTACACGCTGTAGAGATATCCAAAGAACCCAAACAGAAGTGCGTCACTACTTGCATCCAGTCTTGCTGTGTGTTGTATCTGTATATTGTATTTGTTTATTTAGTGTTCCCAATAATGGCTGAGGCCTTCCCATTAGTAGCAACACGCAAACACGAACAAACGGCGAGGGTGGTGAACAGTGCCACTCTTGCCGCTTGCCACCGCGCCCATTAGTTTTCGGAGAGATTTTGGTCTCTGTAGTATTTGGTCATATATCGGACATGGACACAACCAGGGCACTGTACCTACAATTCAACACTTGCAAGACTTGCATGAATACACCCCGTAGGTGGTCGCACTTTCAGAGTCATTTTAATGTTGCATAAATGATAGAATGGATGCTTGGGCGAGTTGGTGAACCATATTCTACGGTGACAGCGCAGAGAAACAATCGCTCACCAGATACTCAGGAAGACAAGCACACGCACTGAACTTACAACTCGTGTATTCGACTACTTCGTTCTTCTCCTCAACCTCTGGGTTGACTTTCCAGAACGTGATAAGCAGAAAAAATAGCACAAAATACAAAAAAGTGAAGAAAAAAAAGAAAAAACGAAAATAGGAAGTTCTTACAAGTCATCCCTCTCCCTCACTGCTATCCTTAAGATAGAAATTGGAGCTTTTTGTTCGAGAGCCCTATAGAAGGACTACTTATACACTTGTTCTTCAGGTGCTCTATTCTTTGCGCTTCCATTATTTCTCTTGTCAATGGGTCTCGACTCCTAGCTATTACGGAACAATTTTCAAAATGTGCTACACAACCACAATCCGGACAGTGGGTTCCCAAATTTCCAGCGGCGACTCGGTGGGTGTTATAAAAATGCTCCTTTAAACGATGATTCAAACACCTGCCAGTCTGGTCTACATAAGTAGCGTAGTAAGGAGTATGTAGGCCAGACTGGCAGGTGTTTGAAAAATCGTTTAAGGGAGCATTTTTATAATACCCACCGAGTCGTCGCTGGACATTTGAGAACCTACTGTCAGGATGTGGTTGCGTAGCACATTTTGAAAATTGTTCTGTAATAGGGAGGATTTGAGACCCACTGACAAGAAAAATAATAAAACCGCAAAAAATAGGGCATTTGAAGGACAAGTGTGTAAGTAGTCCTTCTATAACGCTGTCGACCAAAGAGCTCCAATTTCTATCTAAACGATAGCGGTGAGGGAGAGGGATGAATTGTAAGGGTTTGCTTTTTCCGTTTTTTTTCATTTGTCTTTTTCTTTTCTTTTGTCTTGTCTTTTGCTTTTTTTTCTTGTATTTTGTGCTATTTCTTCTGCTTATCACGTTCTGGAAAGTCAATCCAGACGTTGAAGTAAAGAATGAAGTAGTCGAATACACAAGAGTTATCAGTTCAGCGCGTGTGCTTGTCTTACTGAGTATCTGGTGTGTGATTGTTTCCCTGCACTGTCACCATAAATATACAACAAATTAATAATGGCATTAGCATACTTGTCGTGCCAAACCCTGTCAGGTACACTTGTTCTGAACTCTGATCTCCATGAGATCACAATACCATCGTTTCTGTTGTAGTGGCGCGGCAGACTCTATACTTGTTTTGCTTCAGTCTTTGTAAGGGGGACGCTGTAATCCGATTCTACTCATCTATGGTGTACTAGATAGCATCATATTTGCAGAGCTAGTCTTTGGTTTTTGTAGTTCCATCGAAATATTTTTCAGCTTTTAAGTTATTTGTTATTTGGCATGTAAATTTACAAGCTTATCTAGATTGAAGGCAGCAAATATCTTGCCAGCACTCATGGTACAGTTTGAAGTGTATTGCGTTAACATAATTGACCCAACCTCTCATTTTTATTTGTCAGTGCCTGTAGTGAATTCTGCATGCTACGATTGCTTTTGTTTGTTTGTTTGTTTCACATAATCTACAGCACATTTTTCACCTTTCTACTCAGTGCAGCCCTCGCCGAACAGAAGCTAGCATCGACTAGGCCGAGGTTCAGGTCCATGGCAGTCTGCAAAGGTTGTTGATGGTAAGCTGCCTTATATACACAGCTGTGTAAGAGCAGCTTGTCCTGCGTGACAATTTGGAATGCATTTTTATGTTACGGAAAGTGAAATTTCCATGGGCATACTTGCAATGTGAAACCTTACCAAGCCTGTTCTGAACTTTCATCCTCTTGAGATTTCAATACAGGCGTTTGTGCTGCCACTGGCTACTTCGGCCAGGTAGAGACTTGATCCATATGAAGGTAAACAGGTGAGTATCAACTGCTCAGTGCTGTCCGTGGTGACGTTATCTCTTTATCAGACGAATTACCACACTTGTTTGGCAAGGCATTTGAAAAGGAGAGCAAGTCAGCTGCTGCATGATGCTCCCAGTACTGGGCAGTCGAAGTTTGCTTGTTCACCTTCGTATAGATCACGACTGTACTTCAAGCTCGGCAAGTGTGACACTTATCTGATTCAGCCTAGCAGTGGTGTGCTGAGCGGTATCTGTAGAGCTAGTTGACTTGTGTACACACAGTGGCGGTGTGGTATAAAACACACCCAATTGGGAACTTTAAAGGGATTGTCCGGTCAAAACCGGAAGTACTTAAGTTCTTGCGCTCGTTACGTCGAGGGAGCCTTCATGTAGAGAAAGGTCATTTTTATTTTGATATATGATCTCCTGTTATTAGTTAAACCTTTCATGAGCCTATGTACGAAACTGCACCCCGAATTTCGCCAGTGGCAATGGCTGACATCCGTAGGTGCTGCGTGACGTCACAAAACGCAAAGGGTTGTCGGATGGTCGGGATAACAAGCGTTGGTCGATGAATGTATTGTATTTTGTTTCGAATTATATAGTCTCCTAGGCTGTACCCTACTTAAATACGGTTCTTTAATGCAGTTCCCAGGCATGTGCAAAAAAAAATCACGCCTTTTAGCAGGAAATTACTCGCAGACAGCCATAAGCTTCGAGCAAACGTATGCCGTTTCGCGCAAACACAACTGCGACGGCCACCGACCGAACTAGGGGCGCTTGCAAAGCAAAGGATGCAGATTTCTCCTCTGAAGCGGCACCTAAGTACACGAAGCGGCATCTGGGTACACGTCAGCGGATCCACTGGATCGGTGATGAGGCTGCGGATCGCTCCCTCAGAGGCGATGTCCGCGGGTTGAAAACAAACGGCGAATCGTTCAAATGCATGTCGTCCCTTGACTTGGACGAGCTTGATGAATCGTAGTCACGCTCCATTTTCACACGCGGGTCAAACAGAATCGGGCTGAACGTATGCTAAATACAACCAGTGGCGTCGCGAGGGTCAGCGGCACCCGGGGCAATAGCCCGCCGCGACCCCCCCCCTCCCCTCCCTCCCTCTTGAGACGCCGCTGAATACAACTTCTGGTATCGTTTCCAGGTGGCCTTGCTGTTGGTTTCGGTTTCGCTGCATAATCAAATTGATTAATCCGATTTGGGCGAGGAGTGGGTGGATGTAGTTTATTATCGTTGGCACAGCATCACACCTCAGCTTACGAGCCTTCTGTCCGCTTAGAGCTCAGCTCGTAGCTCTCTTTGTGAGATGATTGCTGCATAAGCGGGATCTCGATCTTGACGGGAACCTAGGCCCTATGCACGGCGACGATCCACTTCGCTCGTCACTGCACGTCTCGCGGAAAAGTGTGGAACGTCATGTCTTGGCTCGCATGTGCTGCCCGGTGGTTGTGGCACCCAACCGCGCAACAAAAATCTCACCCAACTACGAAAGAAGTCGAGCACAACAAGAAAAACGAAGCACGCTGAAGCAGACAAAAATGCTCGCTTTGTGTTTTGTGACGTCAGAGCTTCAATGTTGCCAACGAAAGCAGCGTTTACGCTAGAATGAGATTCGAGCAGCATAAATTCAATTACCCACGCAGAGGGGCATACAAAATTCAGATATTGCACGTACGATCCGTCTCGAGGCAATAACAATGATATTCAATTGGTTTCTCGAATACTAAATTTGACCGGACAATCCCTTTAATGCAATCTTGTGTAGTCCCATTGATGCTATGATTATAATTACACACCGTTTTATGGCGCGAAAAAAAAACGCGATGCAATCGGTTTCTTAGACTGCCTCTGCGACCTTCAAGCTTGTCTTTGTACGTTCTCCGTGGTGAAATGCCCTCTATAAGAAAAATTTAGAGAATCCTTGAGCTATATGCTGCAAAGTGAAAGCAGTTGTCCGGCCGTATTCTCCCCTCTTCTGTATACTGTGCGAATACAGACGGACGCGCACTTTGGATGCTTAGAACTTAAAGGCCCCCACATAAAGCACACGGCTTAATAAGCAAAAATTATTGTGAAGTGTTCGCGGATTTGGCATTTAAATGTCGTGCACATAGGAAGCACAATGGTGGTGTAAAGTACGCCGAAATTGTAATGGTGCACTTTAAGGTTATACAGGGTATATTCAGCGAAATGCAGGCCAAATCGTTTATGCCAAAACTATACATCCCACAAAAAAAAGTATTGTGTTGTTTTGGTCCTGGGCCAGGGGCCTATTTAGAAAATTTATTACAAAAAATGTAGTTAATAATGTGTATGTGTGCTGATTATTGTCTTTTTTTCTTCCAATTACAGCAAACACGGATGGTATCTCCAAGGAGAAGGGGTGGGATTATGTAGAGAAGCTAGTGCTTCTTTCTATGGGTATGAAGCTTTCCAAGTAAGGTCAGAATGGAAAAAGCACCACCAAGTTCCGCCTGGTCCTGAGCAGCCACAATAATGAACACAGAATTCAGAAGAATAGTAATACGAAAGACTTACACAGGCAGCCACGCTTTTTGAGTTCGCAATGACATTTGATTATGATCAAAAATATTCCTGCTTTGCTCAAGGTCGCCTAGTTAACACACCATATTGGTGATCTTTAACGCAGCAGGAATATTTTTGACCAGAATTAAATGTTATTGTTAATTGACCAAATGTGGCTGTCTGTGTAAGTCCTTCGTGACTTTATTCTTTTTACTTGTGTGTTCATTATTTCATTTTTGTCTCATGATTTAGTCCTTCGTGTTTTTGTTTGTGTTACTTATGTGGTAATTGTTTTCCTTTTTTGAGGGTTTAGTTAAAGATATGATGCCCTCTTCATTTTCTAGTCCGGGAAACAGGTGATCTCGTCGTGTTCAAGAAGCAGTAATGACCTTTTCATCTTGTATTGCCTCCGGCGAACAATGGTGTCTGTGTGTGTGTGTGTGTGTGTGCAACGTACGTGGTGACAAGAGATGATTTGGGGACCGAACGGAAAAGAAGGCCAGCGAGGAGCGACTGGGGGACTTTGAACATCGCACGGTGCAACGAAAGACTTCGACGACGAGGCTAGCAAGCAAGCCCATGTCAAAACTGCTGAGCTCGACCAGAGAGGTGAATCAGGACTGTGACTGTGAGTGAGAATCAACGACTTTGGAACTTTCGTGTAGTTTACAGCTTAATTGTCGCCTCCCGTTTGTTTTATTTTAATAGGTGTCCGTGTGCTGTTACATTTTTAATTTTAATGGTTGTCCATGTGATATTCGTTTTTTTATCATTTTTTTTTTGAATGGGGGAAGTGCTAGTTTGGAGTTTTGGCGCATTTATGTATAAAACTTTTTTTTGCAAACCATATTCCCTGTCTGCTCCCTCGACAACCAATCCCACTAAAGGGCTGCGACTTTCCGATGTCGAATGATATGTTAAAATGTTTTCTAACTAGTGATTGCCTGCATTTTATCTTTGTCGCATACATATTTGTCGGAATGACAAATTTTAAACCAGGCCAATAAAGATTGGTCTGTGGCCTATTTTGTAGATATATCTACGTAAATACACGTTCGGCAGTGTGGGATAGCAGTAAATTGTATATTTCGTGGATATTTGTAAAAATGCATTATACGATCCCAAGTCTGGAGCTGGAAAGTATAGTACCTGCCCCATGGCAATAATTTTCATGTGATGCTAGAAGGAGCATCACATGGAAATTGCTTTATATGGGGTGGGTACTCTATTTGACAGGCCCAAACATGGGATGATATAAAGCAGTCTATATATGGTATATAAAGAATTGGGCAGATATGGATATATAGGGAATTGTGCAGATATGACTTCATCCATCCAGATATGGCCTTATTATGCATATCTGCCCAGTTCCTTATACATTCATATCTGTATTTTTTAATATAAATCCAGATATGACATTTTTGTAAGGGTAGGATGTCACTATTAAACTATTCCTATTATTTTCCGGTGTTGCCTGATACGGTTTAATATACGGTTAGACCCACTCCGGTGAAGATCTACGGAGTGGCCAGATACGGTTCAGCTTCCGCTTCGACCAATTACGGTTGGGTTTCCGGACTGGTTATTTCCGGTTCATTTTGACGGTTTCTAAAAATCCGGTTTGCTTATGGGCCCATATGACGGATTGAAATTCCGGATTCATTCCGGTTCATTTTTGAACCGTTTTTTTTGGTAGGGGTTGTTTCCAGGTGAAGGCTGCATTGCCTTCAAGGAACTCAAAGAAGGTTTACTAATGTCGAGATGAAGAAGCTTGCATGATGTACACGTCGGGAAACTTGACAATAGTTGAAATAGTTTGCAAGATTCCAAAATTATGATGTTCATAATCGCGGCATTCTTCTAGTCATCGAGAAGTGCAGTTTGAGATAATGATTTTACAAATATAACAATTAAATATTTGGAGACCCACTCAGGCTCAGGCAGTATCTCTAACATGCATTTAGCAAACAATCAGGCTCTACAGACTTATTATTGTTTATGTTAAGCAACACGTGATAAATACCACTCTCACTTCGAACAAAGTCCGGGATGCGTGGCGGATGTTGGTGCATTTCATAACATGGTACTCCTCCATCCTCACCAGTAAAGACCGATTTAAAGTGATCAATAAATTCCTTAAAATAATAGCCCAATTAGTGAAGTGAGGCATTTGCTATCAAACGTGTTAGAGGCTGGAGATGTAGCTTCCAATCTTCTTCAGGACAATTCTGTGGAAAATTTGTTGAAATGTACTCATTTTAACATTTAAGTTCTTCTACTTGTCTGAATAAATTTGCATTGTCAATTCTATGACTAACATTGCTATTGTGCTCCTGATCTGAAGTGAACCAGTCGCTTGATAGGCCTTCCTCCTCCGTTTTTTTTTAAGCTTCAATTTGATCGAATCACGTGATATACAAGAATATCTAGAGTAACTGTTTGTTTTTAGTTCTGCGGAAAAAAAAAGAAAGGTACAGTGCGGAACAATATTCTTGAAACATAACAACATATTGTTGATATCGCAAAAATGGCGGGAAAAAACAATAAACCTATAAACTCACGTTTCAAATGTAAAGAACAGAAACGTCACTCGCAAGAGCGATATCTAGAGAGGAGCGCGGCCTTGTTGTCGGATATTCCATCAACAACTTCACACTCGGAAATATTATCTACACTGCCACTTCAAAAAGCAAGATACAACATTGATGCAAATTAATTTTGTGTCCTAGCAAGCACACGTACAAATTCACTCTGGACAAAATAAAGGCGATGTCTAATAGCCCCTTCCCCTGGCGAATGCCGAGCGCTCCGCGCCAGCGGTCGTCGAGCGGTCGGCCTCCGTGAGCGATCGGTCACGTGATCGATCCCAGTCGCACGCACAGCGGAGCAAATCGAGCGTAACGCTCCCAACGCCACCGCTTCCAGAGCGTCTGCTCTCACTTTCGAACAGTTTCGGGTCCCATTGCTATCTTGCTGAAAGCATGAAGTTCTGATCGGAACTTTATGCTTTGACAAAAATGGATTATTAATTACTTGATTAACGGTGACCCCGACGTTAAGACACAATTTATTTTTCCTTACAGTTATATAGCCCGATGAACACAACCAGAAGTACTTGTACGAGCCGTAGGATGCTATTAAGCAATACCAATCACGTATGCCGTAAAGCGATTATCATCTCCGAAGGCGGCTTCCATCTGCGGAATATTTGGCGTGTTGTCTTCTAATTATTCCAGTTACATTACAGAGACCTCAAGACGAACCAACGACATACCTGGCTTTTCATTCGAATAGTCGCGCACAATGCCTTCGACGTAACGCGGTATCTTGGGCCTCTTCGCAAGCCAAACCAACGACTCGGCAAACACTTCGCTGAGAACGGCTGTCTCGTCGTCACTCGAGCTGGAGCTAAGCTAATATCTTCGTCGCTGTCACTGCATTTTAATAGACCTTCTGAAATTAACTGCAACGATGTCATCGCCGCAGTATGCTCGGGCGAGTCGGTGATGACGAGGGAACGAAAGCAAGCACAGCAAGAGAGCCCACCCAGCAATCGAAACAAAAAAGCCGCGAATGTCCTTCACTCCCTCGCGGGAATGTCGATAACGAAACTGAAACGTTGAGAGAGACGACTACAGATCGTACTCCACCGAAAAAGGCTGCGCGGAGAACTTCTCCGGACCGCTCGACGCGCTCCGCCACTTTTCCACGGAGCGGTTGGAGCCGCTCGGCGAGCACCCACTGGCTCCAGATCTACAAGCGGCACACGGAGAGATTGCTCGTATCTCGCGAGGGAAACAAGAAGCCGCTCGGCGAGCGCGCGCCGAGCGCTCGCTATTTGCCAGGGGAAGGGGCTATACGCGTTCACGATTGTGCGCGCTGTCAACAGTACCAGCTGAAAAGGTGGGCCAGTCAATACTTGTTAAAGTATCCGCATAATTAGTCTCATGTTTGGTTCTAGGTGTTTGGTGAAGTACTTAGTAACTTTTTCAAGGGCAGGAAGCGGTGAATTAGCGGGCTCATAGACTGCTCCAAGGAAATAGAAAATGTTGTTACAAAGTTATTTACAAAATATTGCCTTTGCATCAGGAATATTTTTTATCCTCCGAAGCTATGCGGTTTTATATTGCAGGGTTGCTACACCCCTCCCCATGAATATCCAACTTTAGGAAAAACATTATAATTTGGCGGAATAAATTGACTATGAAAAATATATAATTAAGCCATTTTTGTGTAAGAACTACAAGCATGTGGTGATACACGCACATAAGATGATCAAGTAATAAAACCTTATTTCAACAATACAAAGCTTAGCATCTAGAAATTTAAGGACTTCCTACGTAGGACTACAACATCGATCTCTGTGTTTCGATGATCAAAATTCTCTCTCTTTAATTCATCCGACATATTCTCTTTTTCGGCTTACAACAAGTTTATCGTATAGTAGTTTCACTCTTTTTTATGTGCTCTGTTTAAAGCAGTGCTGTCCCAAAGGAGTTTCGAATTTCACTAAACCTGAGCGCAAAATCAACGTTCACAAAAATTTTAGAACGCTTACGTTCCAGATAATTTCAAGGTACACAACTTTTTTCGCGAGAATCAATCAGTTTCACAAATACAGGTAGCATTCTGCCGTGCAGCTTCTATATCTAAGGCATATTTTCACTCTCGTTATAGATGTTTCAAGCATATCCCGAAATACACCGTTAATTACTATGATGTAGGTTGCCTGCAGATTCGTCCGTCAATTCATCAATTGCATGAGCTATCAGGTTGTTTCTACGACCTGATTCTGCATGTGTAGGAAAAAACACATCGCGAAGTAAATATTTACTTAAAACAGGCGAAAGAACAAGTGTAGTCTTTGTGCGACACGCACATGATCATAAAACAATTTCAGAACTTTTGTTAAGTAGCAATAACTAGCTTTTACAAGCTTCGTTAGAACTCTCTAACAAAAGCGTTTGACTAACGCATAGAAAATCCGAACCAGTACAAGAAACTTTAAGCTTAGCTATCGAGCGAAACTGGTGCCGACACAAGAGTAACTGTGAAAGCTTTAGGTAATGCGTGAAATTAGCCTTTGAAGTAAAAATATTCATAAAGGCTTTTCAAACATAACAGCATAAGTTCCGTTGTGAGTCAAGCAACATGCCAAGGTCTTGTACAAAGGAAGGCCACAGAATGTGAGAGTTATTTAATTTTGTAAGCATATACAATTATATTAGCAGTACGCCAGACAAAGATACACTTAGTTTTATTGCAAAAATCAAAAAGAATACTTCTGGAACACCAAACGTGAAATTCATCAACCTAAAGTTGCAAAACGGTAGCAGTCCCCGGACGTGTGGAGCTACAACAAACATTCCCCACTTCAACGAATTGAAACATATATTAAGTAGTGAGGCTAAATCCAGGTCGTTTCCAAGAATATTGAAAACAAATCTTCGACATGAGATTTATGTAGTACTCCAAAAATTAACAAATGCTCGTATGAACATGATTTGCATTCTATGTATGAGAGAGCATACGAGCGACCACTAAGGCCGACGATAATGAAATTGCAAAAGCCAGAGAAAGGCGAATATGAAACAGCTGCATTAACTATAGATTGAGAACTACGACGCCACACGCTTTCAAACAGTCTAAGTAAATGACATCTATATCGCCAAAGGTCCTAAATATAGGCTTTCCCAATTCCAAAAGGTGACATCTTTAGCTTCAACAAGATGTCCGCGACTAAAGTGCTCTCTGTGGACGCAGTGGTTGGCAAAGATTGAAAAAAATACAGCAATGGTGTGCCTGTTTCTGCTTTGTGAGATAAATAGTGTTTAAAAACATTGTTTCTCAAATAATCATTGAAGCGAACAAAGGATGTGATGGGATTTTTCTAAACAATGAACACTATTTCACAATTGATCGAGAACGTACAGTGGCTGGCATGTACGAGTGGGACCAACTCTGGGTCAGACGGTCGTCAGCCATATCGGAGTTCCACAGGGCTCAGTATTCTCCACGACAATTTAAAGTACCGTCATGAGTGGTGTCCCTCAAGGCTTGAGCAGTTCGACGGCTTGGGGTTTCTCTCTACGTCAACATCACTTTCTGGACCAACAACGGCAGGACAGGCTCGAAGGAAAACACGTCTAAGCAGGCTACCACGGGATTGAGGAATTCACGCAACAAATACGCCGCTTCAGGTTAGCGGTGGAGACTGCACACATGGCTGTAGCCAACAAGCGAAGTCCCCGCAAAGGCTTCAAAGTTATGTTGTACTTCACCCTGCAAGGGAAGCGGATACAAGTCCAACCAACGGTTTGGTTTCTTGGGGTTGTGAGAGACTAAAATCGCGATGCATTCTCCTGGTTCAACCAGCTATTGGATACACAGAAGAACTCATTGAACACAATCCTACATGTGACTTCGATGTCGGGGAGCAGACGAGCGTACACTTCGAATAAGGGTAAAAGTACTTCAGGTTTCAAAGAAACATATGCGTACAACTACCTTCACCTTGGCCAAGAACAGAATCAACTTGCCGACTGCCTCAACAGGAAGGCCATGTGTGTCACAACAGGCTTACACCAATGTCGGGGCGAACGATAAGCTCTATTTACAAGCACGACTCAATCCTATCGAAGACCGAGTAGAGAGCCTCCTAGCATCTTCGCAAAGTACATCAAACCGTCCGACAGATTTTGCAGACACTGGGATACAACGTTGAAGGCAAACATGCGCTGGTTTCATTTTCGGTCTAGTGGAACTCAATAAATATAACGTAAAACAAGCTGCGTGCAAAGGAAAACCAGGCGATAAAAAGCGGAAGCGTTTTACTTAACAATTAAGCCGAAATTACAGTGGCCGTGTACACTGAATACAGAGGAAATGCAACAGTATATAGCACAGTGTTTCCTTGTCTTCGAATAGCGAGTCTGTGATTCCGGGCGTCGGAGGTATTTGCATGAAGCCGCCAAAGCTTCTCTCGATAGCCACCTATGGTGTGCATACTGTTGTCTTGGAAGAAGCAAACTTTCCTCTCAAGAGTCGGTGTCTTCGCGCAAGCGGCGCCGTTGGTTTACCCCGGTTTTCCTTTGTTGGAGTATGTTGTGCAACCTGTAGAAGCCATCTGCGTTAGTCCCGGTGCCATCGTAAGAGGACTGCGCGTCAACAGCGACTAGTGACTGGAAGCGTGCGAGAAGACTAGGTTCGTCATATGAAGGAGAGAAAGTGGGTGTAACGAGCGAATGTAAGGAGCTAAGGAGGACGGTTTTAAGTGCGCCGCGGCCTAACAAAACCATTCCAGTCTAGTCCAAACGGGTTCAGTCCAAACCCGAAAAGGAATGCATGCACTAGGGTAATAAATGCTGACAGCATTCAAAAGGAGAAGCGATATGATTGACGGAACGACGCTGCCTTTCTATATCTGACGCTGCACATCAGGGCAACCATATAATTATCGCTGCATCCGTGCAATTGTATGGGTTCTTTGACGAGATTGCCACATATTTACAATCCAGTAGATCCCCAGACATAGGGGTACGCTCAAAACGAGTCTGCCCACAACGCAGCACTGGAAGTTTAAATCATATTCCCGAAATATGCGCAGGCGTGTCCGGCATAGAAGAAGACTGAGATTACGAGGAACTAATACAAGCTTCTATGGACGAACCGCGTGAGGCGCTCCTGCTTCTGATTTCGGATGAGGAGGACGTGGTCTCGAATGAATACTGCCGGTGGGCGGCCGTTCGACTCCGGAACATACTAACCGACGCCGCACTTCATCACAACCGTACGAGCAATACTTGTAGAAAAGGTGGCGGATGCATTGGGTGCAAGCGAGTAGGGCTTGAGGCTTCAACCTACAATATCCGGCGCCTACTTTTTATAATAGGCCGACACTACCAAGCGCACCGAAAATCCGCGTGGATTCAACTGCCCGACGACAAATAAAATCCAAAGAGTTAGCCTACCTGGACTCTTCTTATGGATCTTCTGAAAATCAGAAAGCGGTCTTGGATTCGCTTCTCGCGTACTTCGTGTGATGCGTATCTCCAACGCTGCGTATACCGCCCGTACCCTTGCCCTGACGCCGCTAGGCAAGAAAAGGACACACCCATTGAACGAAATGTTTTTACTTACTCATTCACTTCATTTTAAAGGTGATCATTCTGTTCTGAGATGTTGTAATTGTTTTTGTTTTAATGGCCATGTATTTACTCGAGATTACTTTGCATATTTTTTTTAAATCTGTAGCATCAAACACTTTTTAAAGCTCTTTGTTGCTAACGTGTATTTCTAATGGCTTTTTTTAATCAGTAACGCTCCTCTTGTTTTGAAGCCTAGTGGTTTTCTTTTTCTGAAGGTTCATGGGAAATAATAAATGTATATTGTTTTGTTTGTAGATTTATTTCTACTTGTTGCTTTGCCATAGGCACAAACATGATCCGCTTGCTTAAATCAGCAGAGTTTCTGTCTATTTATTTTTTTATTAAAATAGCCTTCTTTTTCAAGCTCCGCCGTGTAGATTGAGTTTTTAGCTTCATATATGACTAATGCTTGTATTAGGTGTGCCGTTACTAACACATGAGCATAGTATACGATCAACAAAATGCACAGAATTGCTGTAGGTTATAGCATAAGACTCTGTGATTTGTATACATGATTTGCATCTTCAATATTTGCGTTTCCCATACCGTTGAATAGAAAGGCGGCGAATCAAAACTACTAATTATAAAATAATTTGTATTATTTCCTTATATATGTACATTTTGGTTTGTATAATAGGCCTCACCTCAACCACTTATTACGCTTCATATATCAGGTTTAATCTGGCGACTGCAGGCGCTGAGGTTTAGATTTGAAATGACTCCATCAGCCCGCACCACACGTGATGATTGGGGGATCGACGGAGATGGAACTTTTATTATTCCATTTAGCTTTTTAAACGTGGTAATTTAGGTTCTATTGCAAAAGTATTTTTTCCGTTTTATGGTTTGGATCTAACGCGCAAAGGTTTATTCTAGTACATCCGTCATTAAATGTAAATTCAATCTGACATTGGATAACTGTACACCCCTAACATAGCGTCCGTATTAAAGTGATTTGTTCTTTAAAGAGCACTGTGTACTAGCTCAGGACAAACTAAATATTTTCAAAACTAATCGTGTGGCATCAGTCCTATTGGGATGTTTGGTATTTTAAAAGATACAATAAACTCATTCGTTTTGTTTTGTATTTTTCTAACCATACCGCAAAACCTAGTATAACTTTCCGTTATTTGGATTATGGAGATGGACATCTAACTGGCATCATTTCTGGAAACCCTAAATTCAGATTGCAGACAAAGGCACATTTTATGGACGCCTAAAATCAAGTTTCAATAAACGTTTGGTTAGGGCTAGTGCGTACATATCGATTAAAATGTTAAAAGGCGCGAACGAAGCAAGGAAGAAAAAAGAAACATGCAAGACACGGACCAGGCGCCTGTCCATGGCGCCTGTCCAATGGCGCCTGTCCGTGTCGTATTTGTCATTTTTTGTCCTGTTTTGTTCGCGCACTTTAACCTTTTGCTTTAAAATCTAGATAGGTTCTAGTAAGACTTTCGGTCATATAATCCACATAGCGAAATGTTTATGAGATTTTATTGTAGGAACGCCATATATATAGTAAAATTTTAGAGTCACACTAATTTTGTATTGCGGAGCTAATGCTTCGTTATAAATAGATTGAAATAATAATCCCTACAGCGCTCAAAATCAAGAAACGTGCCTTAGTAGGTTCAGCATTGTTGTGTAGAGAGTTCCATTTCTAGGTGCGTACAAATCAATACCCAAAACGAGGTATCCCGTGGCATTTGAAGTTGTTTGGAGCTTTTCTTGCGTGTCTCGGATAGTCTGTAATAAAAATATTATATAATATATTGTAACATCATCATGTCCTTATTTTCCGGGAGTACACAATGCAACCAAATATAATATACGATCGTGACGATTTATCAGCTTGGTTACAAATTGCTTCGGAGATTTTAAGATGTATTGTGGACATGATGCATTCATATACTTCCTAATTGAATCTGCATTGTAAAGACACGTTTATATTCATTTTGGGACCCGTGACGTCTTTCTCTCCCGTGTGCAGTTACGCTACGTCCATCAGAAGCCAGTAGCGCCTTCGGGCAGAATGTTAGAAAAAAATTACGTGGTGCGGGCGGGCAAGTACCTAGGAGATCGCGGCCTAGGCTCATAAATATCGGCACATACAGACATCTAGGAGAGAACCGTCATAGAATACAGAGTGTAAGAGACAGCAGCCTGCACCAGGCCTCACTACACACGTAGGCAAATAAGGTGTGGTCTCGGTGCTAGGTGGGAGTCAGTTCCCCAAGTGTACGTATTAGTGCCGGAATACTCAATTCGAATAAAGAAAATGGGGTCACCAGGTGCGTCCTTAAAATTTGAAGGCAAGGTAGGATTTAGCAGACAGCGGAAAATGTTCCTGTTCGAAACAATACTCAGGTGGCGGAGGAGGCAGATGCGGCGCGTGTACAGTCCCGGAGAGAAGGGGTAATTATAACTACGGCAAGAGTACAGTTCTCTGTCTTAGTTTATGCTATTGTGGATCTACACCTCGGTTAAAAATGAATTGGGATGATATAACGCCGGTAACGTGTTCAGTATCAAATATTATTGAAAATTCTCTTTTTTTACCCTTTAGATGCACAGACATCCAACTAGTGTCAGACTTCCTGAATGTAATTCATGCCTTTATGCTGTATATACACACGCCAACTTGTTCTTGTTATGCACTCAACACCATAGGGGCTCGCGGAATTGCCAAAGTACGCCCACTCTCTAATATCTAAATGCTACTCAAGGCATTTCGCGAGTAGGAGTGCGACAATTTTTACGGCGGTTCAATCTGCACATGTATGCTTTCTTTAATCCTTAATCCAGCTGTGTACACATTTCCCATGACCTACCTGCATCAGATGAAATGCTTTATGGAGTATGGCAACTTTTGGGGTTAAGGCATCGTTCAGGGGGACGCTATTCAAGCCATAATGGTAAATCCCTTCTTTCCAGAGCTCCTGGAACCTGTGCTGTCCTCTCGACGTCTTGAGATCCGTCTCGGCATTCTCGGCTTCTCTGAAATAAATGGAGCAATACTAATGAAATGAAAACGCTGCTTTTTGTTTTTTTAAGGGCAATGGAACGCAGTGCCTTTTTAGCTATTAATTCTTTTAATGTTTTTTTTCTGCCTAAAGCTTTATTTGCAAAACATTGTTTGTCAATGGATTTTAAGCTAAAGTTAGCATAGACAGTATTGTGATATGTCCTAATCAAATTTTTTTTTCAATTTTACGTCAGGCGATTTATGCGTCAATTCAGTTTCCTCGCTAAACTGAGGGTGAAAAATTGACGTCACACGACATCGATGATTACGCGAACCTTCACAACCAATAGGTTCCCCTCTTAATACAGCTGATAAACATATGTCACGTAAGATACCTATATCTGTGCTCTTTACGCCCTTACTTTTATCCCCGTCCCTCGGAATCGTAGTGTGTCATCCTCTTGTGCTACATTTCTCTTGTTTTCCGTTCCTCTCTGCCTCCTTTCATTTCAAGCTGCAAGTATCCGATCTATACTTCTTTTTCATCCCCCTATCTCACGCTCTGCTCCTGGCTCTACTCATACCTTCAATCTCCTCCCTTTCTTCTTCCACTCTCCCAAGTGCTATACTAAATCCCCTAGAGTGCCATCTCCCCTGCGTGTCTGCCTCCCTTCCGTTCTCCCCGTCATTACTTCTAATCCTATACTCTCCACTCCAATCTCGCCTTTTAATAATTTCTCCCCTTTCTTATTCATGTGACCCACCAATTGGTCATGTAGATAATTACCCGAGACTGGTAAATGTGCTTTACAGAAGAAAATGCAGGGCAAAGTAGCCTCTAAAACGCAACTAATGTGGTATGCTTTCTTGAACTCATTATATACCCACAAATCTAATTTTGGCCATTGACGTCAGAGCAGCATCTTTTATGGTAACGTTCCACCCTATCTTTCTTATACAGAGAGGTCACCGTGCTAAGCCACAGATGTGGTCCGCATGGTAGGGTTCAAAGAGCTTAATCTGTATAACAAAGTTAGGATGAAACTTGTAACAAAGGATGGCGCTGTGACGTTCGTAGACTGTATTAGTTTTCTGGCTATATCAGGAGTTAAAAAGAAACACATCAGCTGAGTTTGAGCCTTTTTGTTTCTGTTGGTTTTTCTTCTACCATGTGTCCATTCTCCTAATACAGTCTCTGTTCAATTTATACATGACCAACATTACCCAAATCGCCTTCACACTGACAGTATTTTTGTTAATCATCAGTTTAGTTTTCCAAACATTGATAAAAATTAGTTTTCTTATTCCCGGAACAAAATATTTACTGCCCTTCAAACAAGTGTAACAAACGCTCCTGAAAGCTGCCTTTCGAGTATTCTAGGACTATAACGATGCAGCTGGCTTTAATTTTCTTTTGATGCTAACGTACGCCAAGAATAAAAACAAAGAGTATTCGTCACTCATTTATTAAAGGCCCTTTTAAAAGATTAAGCAAGAAAGGGTTGCATGTCATAAAAACAGTCGTTTTTCTCGAGATTTCTATAACATGTAAAATTCAGTCGCAAACTAAATATTTTTATGTTATATGAGAGTTGCTCTGTGTGGGTAAGGCGGGTACTGCGTTGGCCAAGGTAATCTAGAACACACGAAGAAATCCATCTTTAGTCGCAGCGCTATCTGGCGGTAGGCAAATAAACTATTTCCATAACGTAACGTTCAATGAAACAGTACAAGCTGGACAGGACGCAGCTCCAGACTTGTAGTTGCCAATCGGGCAGAACACAACAAATGAACTTGTAAAACAATGTTTTACAGCGGAGCTGTTAAGGGCTAGGTTCCCCAGGATCATGTCCGTGTATGTCGACACAAACTTACCTGGACAGCTACAGCCATCTATAAGCGACGGCGGCAAGCATACAACCAGTATGGTTTCTGCCGTCGCTCGTAGATGGCGGCAAGCCTTTCCAGCTATAATGAGAAAAAAGATAGTTGGACGAATTGGTGGGAATTCGTCGTAGGAAACAGCGCGAAAAACAGACGACGACGAAGACGAAGCACACAGTTTATCGAGTACAGCTCCGCTGGTCTTCCGTCTTTACGAGAGTGGAAAGGCTGAACGATTTTTTGCTTCGTTTTTTACAGTAGGAAGAGCAAGTAGTTACTGATAGAATCATAAAAATGCTACATGTTTCGGCTAGCATTGATGTTTTTTTTGTGCCAAAAGGTGAAAATACTTACAGAGTGGACGGCCAGCAAAACCACTCTAGCGTCCACGGTCTAGTGTGTGCCCCCCTTCCCCCTACTTGGGCTGCTGTACTGAGCGCTACGTTTTCAATGCATTTCTTTGGAAACCGACTGGATAGTCCTACCATAAAACAACAAAGATCTTCGCATGTTCTTGGCATATTTGGTGAGCGCTGTATTATGGGGAGGAAAAAGTTTGAATAACGGCGATGGACGGCGCTTCGGCACCCATGATTTCACAATCTTTGCTCATCGGACTGGACAGCTGCAGAGTGGCCGAGGAGCTCGCGTGCTCTATGGCTTAGTTCAGGGGATCGGTGGCCGAGTGGGCTGAAGCGCACACTCAGCTCGACGTTCGTGGAGCGAAAGCTCGCGCTGCAGAACCCACGGGTACCTGGGTTCGAGCCCCACCCGGCCCGTTTCGATCTGGATGAGCATCGTACCGGCGTGCGGTCGTGTATCACTACTGCGTGGTGCACGTTAAAGACACCAGGCTAGCGGCTGTACTGCACTGGCTACACTGCTCATCTACAGCGAGTGACTCGTCGCAACTTTAAATGCCTGACCAACATACCCTGTATAAATATCCCCACAACCCAATTTTACTGTTAGTTCAGGTAATCGAAAAAGGCAGTGTTTCGAATGGAAACACATTGCGTCACAACACTGCCCATTTGTGGCACTGCTCGCGATTTCCTTTAGCACCACCAGAGAGCGCAGCCTTTGCGCTGAATATTCTGTGTAACCAAGAAAGGTGAATCGAACTTTGGTGCAATTTCCACTCTCCTCTTGCGCTCCCTCTCCACCACTTGTTTCCGTTCGCTCTCTTTCTTGACCTTTCCAACGCTCCGTTCCGCGCGCTCTTTCACGCCAACTGCTTCTCTCTTCACGTCTCAGCGATGATGGTTTCACAACTCAGCCAGCTGCGCACTCAAATTCACCACGGTTAGCGGAGTTCGATCCCCTGCACCGGTTTCTTTTTTTAATCATTTCGCGGTTACGGACTGGCTGACCTATCGCTATTTTGTGCTTACGAGACTCCTGAGATTTGCTGGCCCCGTAAAGCTACCGCTCTAAAAGTCCTGCGGAAGCCCAAGCTGTTTCGAAGTGTGTTTCAGGACATTGTCAAACACCAATGACAGTATCTCCTTTCAATCTCCGTCCAACTGGCAATTAGCACACGGGGGCCTTGAACTGAAAATTCACTAACGCGTTTTCAATGATCGTGAGTACGCTTCAAATCATGTTGGATTCGCTTTTTTTTAGTCGCCGAAGATTTAGAAGCTGAAGATAACTTGTTCTAAATATTTCATACTGCGTTGTACTTCCAACAAGACGAAGTATTTAGTCCGTGTTCAACATAAAAAATATATCGATTTTATTGCGAACCTGAATCAAAGAGCCGCCACAGCTGAAATTGCTGAAGTAGCCATGAAACTGCATACATCAATAAGATTACCGCCTTCAGAAATGCCATTACAATTATAATACTTTTTCTTTTATTTTAATCAAAATTTCCAGCGTGCGTCACGCTGGCCAAACAACGCTGAGTCTCTAGGTTCTGAATTCGTGTGTGGCTTTTGATATCCATCTGAAGAAAGTCAGTGCTCATTTAAAAAACACGTTTCACATCCCAGTAAACAAAAGTAGCGCGTAAAATGGGATTATTTCAATGGTCTGTATGCTTCCTGCATTATAGTAATATATATCGGTTTACCTGTCTCGTTCACTGCTTCACAGTACGTAATGTTATTTGAAGCAGAAGTTGCAATTAAAATAAAAATTGCGCGCATCGTTGTCTGGCTGTTGGAATGAACAGCAAGTCTTATGGAACTTACGTGTTGTTAATGAAAAGCCCATATTGAGTATTGCTTTTTCGTGGACTTGTTACAATCCGCCGGAACCACTGCATACCTTTTGATTCATAGTTTTTGAACGTTACCCCTTTTGGAACGTGATAGAGTCCGTCCATGAACATGTAGTCACAAACTCCGGGATCTGTTTCCCGGGTCGAAGATGGTAACGAAACATGATATACGCATAGTATTGGTCTCTGTATCATGGGCCTTCCTGCAGAAGCAGAAAGCTTAATTATATCCGTTTCTTTAGCACCTGCCCAGTAAATTGTAAATGCTAATAATAAAGAAATAAATTACTTAATGACAAAGTAAGTGTTAAAAACGATAAGTATTACTTACTATATTTACATACAAATTTTTGTTAAATGCAAGCCTTAGCTAATATATTACAACCGTGGAACAGCAACATCGGGAAGAAATATATACAACTAAGAAATTATATTTGCGCCACGCGCCGCAAATATAATTTCATTCATTTATGTTTAGTGTGAACACTTCTTGCAACATAAAACAATATAAGACAAGGTTGTGAACACTTCTTGCAACATGAAACAATATAGAACAAAGTACTCGTAATGATACGTTCAATATAACTATATGCCACCTGAAAGCGTGTCATGTGTTCTGCGTGATGCCAATCATCGGGACAAAAAGTGAGCAGAGTTTTGTAGCCTTTCAAGGAACACGTAAGCAGGTGTACCTGAGCAGCAAGGTTTAATCGATAACTCCGATCATCACGTTATAGAGCAGGGGCCAACAAACCCCGGCCCGGGGTCCAGATCCTGCTCATGGAGGCGTTCCGGCCGGGCCGCAGATGGCCACGGCCTTGCCAGTTTCGCACTTCCCGCGGCAAACAGCTACAAACGCAAACATAAGCTCGAGCAGAAGCAAATCTCAGAACCGCCACGGCGTGCACCAAAGGCGGAAGTGAAGATATTAGAAAGGATGAAAGAACCCGGCCTCAAAAGGCAGGTTTTCTTGCAAAACATTTTTATTTTAAATTTGCATCACGCTTAGTACAACACGTAGTTTCCTGCTCTATGTTTGCCTGTGACGAAATTTCTTTGCGTTCTCGAGTATGTCATGCGTAATGTTTTCTGTGTTTTTTTTCTTTTTTCGTGATAACGATTGCATAATTAAAAAAATTAAAATAACATCTACCATTCTTGTAAGTCTTTTCGCCGAACGTGACAATACCAAATTTCCTACGCGCTTCCATTACTGCTTGCTGAGTTTTCTGGATCACAATTCTTTTGTAAATGCATAATTACCAACATTGTGCAATAAGAAAACAATACATGTTTACCAACTAGTTTTAGTAATTATTGCTCTTGCTTAAATTTTAACATTTAAAAGCGTATTTGGGGTAAATGTTTTAGATGTTTTATTTAAATTTATAGTATAATTTTTTTCCGGCACTCGAGACCGCGACAGGTCCTCATTCCGGCTCCTTAGCCATAACGTCTGGCGAGGACACCCCTGTTTTAGAGGAAAATAAAACCCTGCAAAGTTCTCCTTTTATGCAACGTGTCTAACTTCCCTCTATTGTCTACGTATCCTTTCCTATCTGAAATCACAATATGGCTGAAGGCGATGATCATAAAAACGGTAAAAAGTATTATCTGTAGGCGCTCCATTGCGGCTAAATCCGTTGAACCGGTACAATACCAGACACCCAAGTCGTATACAGTACGTGAATTTAAAAATGAGCGAGACAAAGACACAAAATAAACTTCGAGAAACATTTGTGTAACACGCGTGATGGTACAGACACCTCTAAACGATCGATTCATTCGTAACTGAAGTTAATTGTTGAGCAACATTTTATACCCTACAATCAAAAATATAGCAAATGTATTTATCACGACCGAATAGATTTATCCCTAGCGAATAAATTCAACACTGTTGCCTACAATTCACAAAGAAACGAAAAGCGCCATTCCATGCGGAACATCCCAGACGTTGATTGCGATCATTTTTGTTCCTAAATGGAAATGCATGGCTATTTTCATCCAAAGTCATTAACCATTTCCTAAAATATTTTCGCTTAAAAAATTTGTTATCACGTGAGCATGGGTTTAACTTTTAAAATCGCCATAAAACTGTCATCATTCAATAAATAATAAAGAATATGAGGTTTTTGTTTTTTTTCAAACACTACACACCTTATATGGTACGAACTTTGAACGGCTTTTAGCATGCTATGTTAAAATAATTATACATGTTTGTTGAAATCTTTATATTAGTGTTAAACCGAATTCAAATATTTTCACACACTTCAAATTTGTTTGCTTGATTATCGCTTTGAACCTCGCAAATTTAATTGCTATATTTTGTAGAGCTGTAGATGTATTACGAATGAAACATGTTTGAAGCTTTAAAACAAAACACTTCGCAGCACATAAACATTATAAAATGGCGAATAAGTTCGTTTCGCTGACTTAGCCGTTTATTCTACACTAAGGTGGTCCAAGTAAAGAATACAAGAATACCGACTTAAAAAGAAGAGTTTATTAAATTTGACTGTTGAAAATGTAATAAAAAAGCTGTCTTACCAAAGTTTGAAAAAATATTGAATTTGTTCTCCTGCTTCGCATCTTGTCTTTGTTTCTTGGCGCCTCTTTACCGCACAACACGCCGCATGACATGAGAGCTGGTGCAATAGCTTAGAAGCTTTTTGTGCACAAAAGGCAATTGATGGTCCGGAGTGCGATATTCGCGGAGGGTTCTGGGCATGCGCAATTTTTACTGGCAAATTCCTTACCCATACATACTTCGTTTAAAATTACAGACGCGCCTGTGTTTGCCGCGGCCGCTTCCACCCGTTATTTTCGGATGTGGCGCCAACAACAGCGTGGATGTTGTGATAACCGTACGTTCTGCCACTGTACATTCCGAGAGAAAAAATGTGCGAAGAGGCCAGCGTTCAAAATCATTTTAAAACACTGGATAGGCTCCAGAGTAGAGAGATATGTTAGGAACAACCGAAGAACCACTCCCAGATTTAAAAGTGCGCATAATTATAAAGTTGCTCTAAGCAGCACTTTTGTTTTGCACTTGACAAAACAGCCTCATGTTTTGCTTTGCTCTGCACAAAGACGATCGCCGCTGTGTACAATGCGGCCGCGTCTTCAGTATATTCACAAAGCACACCTGCATTAAACCCGTACTTCTGTCAAAGTAATCCCCTCGTGCTACGATACAGCGCTCTCAGCGCTTCTGTCACGCTCAGAAAGGTCTAGATGCACACTTCTTCAAGCACGCAATCACCTGTGATTAGTTCCAGCTCCCGTCAACAGTTTCAAACCACCGACATTTCAGTTTGATCTTCGTCAGAAGAAAAAGAAAACACCGTTTAACAACGTCCGAAATTGTTTTGAATGTTAGCACGATTATATTATAGCATACGTTCAGTATACCTTTTCAAAAGTGCGCTGCATCTACCAGCAGTTACGCAAGTTATCCGAGTCCTCGAATGCTTGTGAAGGTAATCCAAGCTTGCATTGGACACCTGCGCTGTGTCGAAGTTCGGCGTGAACACGGATCCCCTCGAATCGAAACTGAGTGTAGTGCCAGAGTTCAACATGGACTCTGATCTAATCCCACGCATCGTGCACCAAAAAATTGTGAGCATCACAGTTGCTTGATGGGATTTGAGAAAGGACATATTGTGCTTTGGGACACTTAAACTATAGGGCGCTATCATAATAAAATAAAAAACATACGCTAGCACACGTCTTATTGATGGCACGTCTCTTCTCAAGATTTTTAAGCATCTCTTTGAAGTGGCAGTTATGCGGCATTGCATCTGTTACACCCATATAAAAAAACACGCAAACGATCACACAAAGTATTCTGCGATTGAGAGAAGAGCTGTTTTTTTCTTGAATAATGCGCCTCAGGATATATGTTTTTAGTTGATGTGCTTTAGAATATTTGAGGTAGAAGAATTGCTTTAAAATATACCATAGGAAATGTGCTTTAATAGATGTGAGAAAGGAGGATTAACACCGCGTTTTGCCATATATGACGTTGTTTTGCGCGGGACGACTGCTATGGGGAAAGAATGATATCACAGCGAAGAAGACGATTCCGTATCGATGTTATTTATGCGTCCCCGGCGAAGTCCAAAGCAGGACACAGATTGGAAATGAGTGCTGTTTTAGTGTTCGACTTCGTGCCATGTTTGAGCCGTACGGTGACGCGATTTCGTGTCCAATCTTCGCCGCGAACCGGCCTTCTCTGATTGCGTCATCTCTATCAGCACTGCGGGTTCGTTATCTAGGAGGTGTTGGCTGACCCTCGATAACGTGGCTTTTTCTTTACGAACATCGCCGAACCAGACCGAAAGGTGCACTGAACGCTATCGCTACGAAACAGGACCGCAAACTAAGCGAGCATATCACGTACGCTGGAGCCCATTTTTCCTTTCGCCTGAGGAGCCTATTTTCTCAAGTAACCGCAGCCGCGCAATGGAACCTTTCGAAGAAATGGACGTGCTTCATCTGATCTAAAATATCCAAGGTGGGCACCGCGGGGGCATTGCCGGGGCAACCCAAGTGGGCTTACCCTCTGATAACCCAGGTGAGACCCAGGGGTTATTACTTTCCCTTGCTTATTGCGAACTTTTCCCCAGGGGGACTCACCCGAGCCTCTATTTATGCGCTTACCTGGGATCGGTAGGCAGAGGTGCGGTAATGGCATTACTTTAATCAATTTATGACAATTAAATTAATGATACGCCCATGCGTATTGGGAGCTTTTTTTCTTCTGGTGATTTAGTAGTTTAATCAATTACTTTTCAGTTAGTAATTTTGGATAGAATTACTTGTTAGGTACAAAATTACGTTGGTTCCAAATGGGACATTTTCCATTACGAGGCCGTGTTTCTTGTACATAGAAGACGACAGACGTACAACGGCTGTCTTGAAAGGCAAAGCAGATGTAAAAAAGAAAGCTTTTCAAGAAGACATCGCTGGAAACCCCAAGGCTCACTAAACCCCGGGCTACGGCGACAGGGCATACAACTGCAGAGCATTCTCTATCTTAAATTAATAAAGGTCGAACAGTCAAGATTTGGCCGTTGCTATCTGAAAAAAAAAAAAAAACTGAGGACGCTATACATGCGATTGCCTGGAGGCGAGAGGCCCACTGAGGTATTGTTATTGGAATTTTTTGACAATACAAATATTGCCACGGATCTGAGGAAAAATGGCGACATTAAAATAGACTGACAAAGCCCCTAGTACCAGGTTTCACTCACTACACTCAAAACAAAGGCAGCAGGGAAACATAAAGCAAACAACAAAAGAAAGAACAGATTTTCAAAATCCCGATTTAAACTAGTTATGGTGTCATAGATTTAAAGATTAAATTTAAATAGCAGAAACATTATTACAAATACATCGACATACATTTTTAGACCATTAATAAAGCAAACAACAAAGGATGAATGAAATACATTTTGCCTGTTTTCCACATTCACATCACAGGCAGCAAGCAAACATATGCTACCTCCGAGGTAATATAATCTTCTAGAGAAAAAGTATATAAGAGCAACATAATTACAAAAACATCGATGTGTATGATTACAGTAGACAAAAGAGAACGCTAGAACGCATGAAGGAAATACATTGTTGCTTGTTTTCTGAAGGACAACAGCGACAAACTATGGTCAATCTTTTCAACGAAGGCAGCGTAAAGTTTCAGGAAGTTACGTATTTGCCAGGTAACAAATTGTGTACCGTACTTGGTTCCGGCTCTATTTTTTTCAGATTTCTGTGTCTAAAATTGTTATGTGTGTCAATGTTTGTATATGGATACAATCATAAATCACGGTCAGCTTTTAATATCAGAAAACAAACAAAAAACTTCAGGCAGTCGTTGATAATATAAGGCCTCAATATTCAGTAAATGCTTCAGTTCAAAATATTAGGTTTTGTGACCAGATGCAGACAAGTTTATAATAAACTGTATGCCCTTTTTCTCCATTTAATACAAACGTTCTACATGCAATTAGGACGCAACCCCAAAAACGAGTAAACAATAACGCGGTCGAAAATGATCAGTAGAAAAGTAAAACTCACGCGTTAGCCATGTGCGCAGTAATGTTCTAAATCTATTCCCCATACTGATTGACTGCGCAATATTACGTTTCACGAGGCTTACATGAGACGTTCAATGAAGATTACCATGGAACTGTAACCTTAGACCTTGTATTCAGAAACCCGTTCTAAATACCGTGACTGAAGTATAAATTCACTGGTAACGTGACTGCCCTGTTAATCGAAGAAACGACAATATAATTTGTTTTAATTAATATTTTGAAGAAGCCGATTGACACCTAGCCAAATCAGACGTATTTTCAAGCCACATCTTTACCGGAAGAAAAGATGATAGATTTTTGGACAGAAAAACAGTTTCTTGTCTTTAGCATAGAAAATAATTTTGGGAGTATGATTAATGAAGACAATGTCATTAATATAAAGAAAAACTTTAGAGGTCTCCATATAAATCCCTGGGGAACACCGTATCATATTCTCAGTGCATGATGCTATATTGTTGACTTCAACAAACTGGGTGCGTTATGGTGCGTAACTCCGTAATTTTAGTAGCAAAACGCCTCTAGTTCGAAGTATTGCAGCTTGTTAAAAATTAGATCATGCCTAGTGAAATCGGAAGCGTTGTTAAAGTCTAAAATTATACTTATCGTTTAGAACCTATTTTTATGTTTTAAATAAATTTGGAGCAAACCATATTCAGTGAATTTACCTCACTTGAAGCCGTTTTTATTTGCAGAGACTAATTAATATTTGTGAAGGTTATTCATTATTTTGAATATATAGTATATTGTATTATTTTAAAAGAGAGGAAGTATTAATATGGGCCGATATTTGAATATAGAATCCACTATTCGAAAGTTAATTTATCTCACCTGCGTTCTCAAAGCTCTAGTACGCTTCCTCCCTACGATTTGCCTGGGCGACTATGTTTTTTTTCTACTACTTGAGAAAGGCAGTTAACGCCACCTTGCTCAATATCCCTTACTTGGCAGTTCTTAGAGGTTTCCTGTCTAACAGTAATACAATCCACTGGGGAAGTCGTTCAGAGCGGAAAGGAAATCACAATCCAAACACCTTGTCATTGGACTCACGTGTTGTTGTTGTTGGCACGGAGGTTGTGGTACTTGCAATCGTGGTTGTCATCAGTGTTGATGTTCTGCGTGTTGTAATCGTAGAAGTTTTCTTTGAAACAACTGCGGTCCTGATGTTTGTCATTGCACTTGCTGATCTTGTTGGAATTTCATTCCCGGAGACAGGGCGCTTGACAGTTGTCGTTGCAGTTGTATTACTTGACTTCGTGGTTGCATTCATCGTAGACATTCCCCTCGCTGTTTCATTGGATGTACTCTGGGTCTTTGGGGTGATTGATGACATTGGAGAAGTTTCATTTGTCCATGCCTTAACATCGGTCTCAATAGAAACCGGGGGACCTACCAATGAGCCAGAAACATTGGATTGTGTACCACTTGGGGATTCCGTTGTATCATCCGTTCCGGATTCAATTTAAGCAAAAGTTTGAGCCACTAATATTGAATATGATATATTAACAAATGTCACACTTCTGATTACGTTGAAGAAAACAGTAGGAACAAAAATGTGTTGAACTAGCATCCCTTAATAAATGTGTGGTTTGCACATACTCGTGGCGTTTGGGGGAGATAGAGCTGACGCGTATAAGGCTAGCGCAAAGACGCAATTTATGCGTATGCAGGCTCAACATATTGTTCGTTCCCTGGTCTGTGTCGGCCTGGTCAAGGTAGTGTGAATATTTGGCTTGATAAGTAAACTCTAAGCTATCTATTTAGTCTGAATCTGCTTTGCTCGGCCGGGTAGTCTGAAACCCAACCACGTAAGCAGGTATCTTTTATTGGTAGCTTACTGATGGTTCCTAAGCATATATTTGAAATCTATAGCGTTAAGGAGTTCCTGTCTCAAAAAATATGTCCTCGGCGGTGTGGTAGAAAAGCCAATGTCGGAGGCGGAATGCGAAATTCTAATTGGACGATAGGGTCATGAAGTCGCAACCACGTGACCTCCCGTAGAAATTTAAAAAAATGATCCTGTGAATTGTTACGCCAAGCGTGGAACAAAAGTAATTAAAAACAGGATATGTAAGGCGAATAAAATGTTTCCGCATGTCTGAAGTGATATTACTTGATATACTAATTAATTTGTCTGAATAAAAATCTGAAGTATTTCATTTGGTGAGTCGCGTTTTTTTACGGCTTTCTTTGTCTATTTTGCTTTTTATAGTCGTGTTTTAATAATCCTGGTAAACGTTTTGTTTGCTTCCGTAAGGTCATGTAAGAATTTCTGACATCACCCACATTCCTTCGATTCATTTTTTTAACTAAGACACATTTATTACCCACCACTGCCAAGCGAGTAACTTCGTATTTTATTAATTGACTACGGGAATTAAATAAAGTTCAGCTTAATGGTATTCATAACCGCAATGACCATCCATCTTGTTAATCGGTGTTTCATTTCCTGAACGGAGATGCCTTCTTTTTCTTTTTTGGAGTCATTTTAGCAAGAACGATCTCCTGTGCGATGTCGAAAACGAAAATCTAATTCTGGATCCGTAGGAAGTGCATTAGCAAGACGCGTAAGAAACGCCTCAAACGTCCTTTTAGGAAAGGCATTCTTTTTTTTGCCTTTGTTCTCGGCTTTCTCATTGGCTTCCTCTATATTTTGCTGATCCGTTTTTGTGTCCTCTCTAGATCAGTGTTAGCGTTGCCCAAATGGAGACGCGCTGCCCTCCTTCCTGCGTAGCAGAGGCATCTGCTGCCGGTCGCCGCTTTCGCCATTCACCGGCTTCGGCAGCCCATCTCCTTCATTCACAATCCGTTTACATTTGCAGCTTTCTCGGGGCCTTCAAGCGGGCCTCCTAACTCAAAAGTCGGCGAGGCGTTGACCTCTGTAATTCGCCGACGTAGCGACTGACCTTGAGGCAGATAAATCTGACGACATTGAAGCCCGAACAGAGTCGTCCAAATTGGGAGCCTGAAACTCGCCGCCGGATTTCCCTAACGTCATGCTAATGTCAAACGGACACGACGCGAGTTGGAAAAGCACGCCGTGTAGGCGGGGGGCGAAAAGGGGCGTAATCGAGCGAGAAGCAAATATGACGGTGTACGTGTTGTTCTCGTAGTATCGCCGACGACTGCGTCTTACCGAGCACTTCGACGTTTTCGCAATGAACGAAGGCGAGTTCCGCCGGTACTACAGTCTTTCCAAAAACATTGCGCGGTGGCTCTGCGACGACAATCGGGACGACGTGGCGTACAGGCGGCGGCGATGCGCAAGTGCAAAGATGCCGGTGGAGCAGCAGGTGCTTTGGGTGTTTAAATTATACACAGCTGGAAGCTACCATGGTCAAGTGGCTGGCAACCGGCATCTCGCTGACCACCAGACCGCTGTCAAGGCGTGCGTCCGTGCAGTGGCTGCCTCCATCATGCACTACCTCGGCCCCCGGTGGATCACCTTCACGCTTAGGACGTCCATGACTTGGTGTGCGGAGGGGAGGGGAATGGTCAAAATGCACTAGTATATTAAACGGTCGGCTGGATTTTGGGGGAAGGGTGGTGGGAGTTGAAGCCTCAGAAGCCTTCCCACTGGATAGGCTATTGGGCTGACGTGATTATAGTCACAGACGTCAGAGGACACTTTTATGACGAGGAAACGACTCCTAAATGTTGATGGACATTTGCCACAACTGGACGAACTGTGCGCCAACATCTGCGAGACCTCCTACTTTGTGCCTCTATGTCGTAGATGTCAGACGCCAATCTTCGCATCCTCGCCATCGACCTCAAAATGCCCGGCTCAACCAACGACTCATCTGTGTGGATGCAGTCGTAGGTGGGCCTAGAGTGCGTCACTGGCGGACGTGTAGGACCAAGTGAGTACCTGCTTGGTGAGTGGTCTGAAGCCAGCACCATAATGTTTCAGTCAAAGCCGATAGCGATTTAATACAAGTTGGTGTTCTTGTAGAAAGATGAGTTCTTGAAGTATAGGAACTGAACACGGAAAAATAGTTTTAAAACATATTTGTTACCAAACACATGCTTAACACTAGAAGATACTTTTAGTACATCATTCCATAGCTCCAAAAATGACACTTGATATCGATAGTATGCACGCGCAGAAGCTTCACCTGAGTGCCGGGTATACTTTTTGGTGTTGCAGGAACAATTCATCAAAACTAAATAATACCCGCTGATTGGATGTTCTAAAACATGCTCCTCAAATTAAACGAGTGAGGGACATAGACGTGACCAGTAACACTTGTGTAAATCGACGCGAGTGGTTTAAACATCTAAGATTAATCATACTTTTTTCCCATGCATAATACACTGGGTACCCCTTAAAGCCCTGACTCTAGACCCTCGCTCCATGGCGGCTTGCACTTAGTGAACCGACTGGGAAATTCAATCACTCCTACTCCTTAATGAGGTAAGGAGTGGAGCGCTTAATCGGGCTGCAGAAGAGCAGGTTCCGGTGCTTGCACAAGCACCAGATCCTTTACAACCATCCAAATATCGCTGGCACGATCGTGGCAGCTTGTGCGGCACTCCACAATGTCTTCCTCTGCCCAAAAGAAGCCGAGCCAGAGCCCCCGTCAGACTCATACAGCATTTCTGACGAGAATGATGGTAAAGAAAAAGCGCCAGTGGAGTGCGCTAAGCGAGAGACCTCCAGTGGAGGAGTCTGTACAGTCAGGGCAAGGCTGTTGCGGTACCGCAATCTGCTCCCGCAATACAAGTTTGTTTTCATGGTTTTACTTTTATTTTCACGTCCATGACATCATTTCCTGAACGGTGATGCTTTAATTGTTTTCTTTTTTGAAGCCATTTTAGCAAAAATATGCATTCATTTTTCTTCAAATTCTTGCAGACTACGACATTAAATGAAAAAACACACAAAAGAAAATCGAGGTTAAGCCGGATATCCCAACAAGAAAATGGGAAAAAACCAATTGAAGGCTTTGGGAGCTAGAGCCCCTAAACTACGGGGCACAAAAGAGGTAGGGCAACCTTAAACGATCACGCACAGAGGACTATAGGGACACAACTATCGGAAGAAAATTAAACTTAGCGGAATTTAAAAAAAATAAGTTGTTGCCAAACATAAAAGCCGTAAACGAACAACGCTAAATACAACCCACCTGCAATGCGTCCATGACAGAATGCGTCGCACGTTGACGCCATCGCCGGTGATCGTCATAACTCTTAAATGGAGCCACTTTGAATTTTGTGTTTGGGTGTGTCTGCTTGTACAGTATGCTGGATGTGGTGCCGAAGCCGTTTGGACTTTGAGTGCGCATGTGTACAGTGATGTGTGTGTGTGCCCGAGCCATTTTGCACTGTGTGCTTATGTGGACAGTGTGGTGGATGTCATGCCAACCCAGTTTGGACTCTGTGTGTGTGTGTGCAGTGCTGTGGATGTGGGGGAGTCATTTCGAATCCTGTGTTTGTCTGTGGATTGCTGTGGCTGCAGTACAAGTAACAGACAGTTTTTACTCTGTGTTCGAGAAAAGGGGGGGGGCGTTCGATGCTTCCGGTGCAAGCTCCACAGGCTTGGTTTTATGTGTCCGTGTACTGCGTTTGACCTCTGTAGAATGCTTTGAGTGCAAACTCCACAGGTCTGGATTGCATGGGGTACGCGTAGGGTTTTTTCGGGTCAATGTATTAGGCGAAAACTCCACAGAACTAAATTACGTGTACAGATGTATTACTTATAACTGTATTCGTTGTTATGGTGCAAGCTCCACTTTTTTGAACTGCATGTGCCTGTGTTGTGCTTTTGAATTCTGTTTAATGCTTTGGGTGCAAACTCCACAGATCTGAATTGCGTCTACACGTTTTATTTTTTACTTTCGACTTCTATTAATTTTTTTAGGGGCAAACTACAGAAGTCTGGATTGCATGGGGACATATATCACTTTTGAATTATATTCAACAGTCTTGGTGTAAGCTCGAGAGATCTGCATTGCATGCACACATGTAATGCTTCTGACTTGTGTTTAATGTCTTCGCAGAAAGCTCCACAGTTTCCTGGATTGTATGGGCACATGTGATGATTTGTAATTGTGATATGGAACTTTGTGCATTATTCTGGAGATGATGTGATGAAGGTCCCTGGCGCAGTAATGACAGGACTACAAATGATATTTGCAAGGAACAACAAGTGTTGTCATTCAAACAAAATATTGTTCCCAATATATAGCACAGGGTTGGGCAGAAATACTCAAAAATGTATTTGGAAATACAAATACTAGAATACATTAAAATAGTAGCTAAAATACTGATACTAAAATTTATCAGTAGAAATGTACCCCGATATGTATCTGGAATACATTTTAAATACAGGCAAAACATCTTTGGAAATACAAATACAGGAATACATTTTAGGGAGGGCAGAAATACAAATACAGAAATACTAATTCTGCAATACGTTTTTCAAATTTGTTTGAGACGCAATCTGAGATGAACTTTGAAGTTTGAAGTGGAAGTTATTGATCCCGATATTACTTTCCCGTGCGCTTCGCCCTTTTCCTTAAAGGTAGTGGTTTCGGACGACGAGAAAGTCTTAATGTGCTCAAAAAAACGTTCCATCAAGGACTGACCATGGTCCCTTCCTTGACATCTTGTCTGTCTGACCCGGAATGCGAATATACTTCGACCTCTAAATCAATACAATGTCACCCTAAATCCCATTAAAACGTCTACACGCCTCTGTCCAATAAAGACGCCCTTGTCAACATTGATCACATGACGTCACGGTGGAATGAACTGTTAATCTTTATGTGTAGGTGTGGCCTTGAACATGAAACTTTACCACGCTGCTGTATGAAGGGACATTACGTATTTTCGTTCTAGGTTAACTCGTTGAAGATCGTGCAGGCTGTGTCAATTGGAATTTTGGAGAATAGTGGACCACCTCAAACATCCTGGAACACAAGTCTGATCTTCGTTTACGGTTGAAAGATCGATACGGTCGAATCCCAGTTGTGAAGATCCTGCTTGCCAACCCTCTGCCAACGATGCATGAATTGCAGTCCTCAAGTTTCGTCTGGGATCATCTAAACAGAGACATTGTGGATTGCGACCTGTATTGCCGGCACAGTTGCGAGCTCTCCGAGAAACAGCACGCTCGAGACGAGTAGCAGTTGTACAGAGTTGGGGTCGGCATAGGAAGGCTACGTCTGGCCTCCACCCTGGGTTTCGGATCACCAGAGCAGTGGGTGACGTTCAAGTCGGCTGATGACGTACTCTTGAGCCGTGCAATATTACGAGCGCAGCCGCAGACGCATTCGATTATGTGTTGAACTTCACTGTGTGAGTCATGCTACTATTTCAAGTCAACCACCACCAGGCTCGTGCTGCAACGGACTGTGACTCAGGTTTGCCGGCTGGGTGTGCTGTGTATGCTAAGGCAAGAAAGACTGCTAGCAGTGGGCAGTAAATTCCAGAAAACAATGACTCAAAAAGTTACCTCAGTACCTGCGGCAGAAGATGCTCTGACTTCACCTCTGGCACGCCATTTGGTATGAATCTCCGACTACGCAACGCTTCTCAAAAGAGAGAAGAGGCCGCAAAGAAAAAAGTTTAGAGAATTGAAATGAACCTTGGTCAGAATAGTAACAATGCCCAAGCACCTCGTTGACCCTAAAACCCTCAGCAGCAAAAAAAAAGTGTTTGGACATGTTTTTTTTGGTAGTTTGTGTGTGTGTGTGGGGGGGGGGGGGGGGTTGGGGCGTGAGAATTTTTCAAGAAATGTAACGAAATTCATTTCATCTTGATTGTATTGCGATACATATAATTATTCCAAATGTATTTCGATACAAAAGTACAGATACTGGTGAAAAAGATGACTCGCGATACAGAAATACAGATACGAAATGTAGTTCTGAAATACCATCGCGATACAGCCCAACCGTGATATTGCACCATTGAGTCGGTTCAGTGTGGTTGAGGATGAATATCTTTGCTATCAACTTATCTAAGTAACCTCACTCATCCTTGCCACACCTAGCAACTGCCGACAGGCAAAACTACTCGGATATATTGATCCTGGTTGAAAATATGCATATATTGAGATATTTTGCTCCGTTATCAAGTTCGAAGGAAATGCGACAAAAGAAGCCCGGGGATGCCGAAAGATGCTGCGCCTACAGGAAGTCTCTGGAAACTGATACAACTTTGGTGAGGAAAGTATAACTCTGCGAGTATGTGCGTCGTACACCAATATGTTCGACCATCGCCCAGCAAAACGCAATCGTCAAAGCTGCACCGGTCTTGCGCTGGACGTTCTCTCACAGTTCGCCTTTAATTCAAATCCGACAGTGCAGCTGCTATGCTTGGTGTCGACGTCCCGTGTGCATGCATGCGTTGCGAGATATGCCGTACTTTGTGGTGGCCAGCAAGCAGCTTAGTCAAGATACGGCGGAGAAGGGCCTGCAGCGCAACGGTCGGCATGGCTGTCGGGTGGCCGCGGTTGTCGGGACCAGCAGCACCGGTGCAAGCTGCCGGATAGCAAATGTTTGGTGTAATGAAAAAAGTTTTGAAAGATGATCATTCACGCTACATATCACAAATATAAGCCGAACAAGAAAACCAGGATTTACTGTATGTTTTCAATGCTATGAAGTCACATAATGCATTACGCTGATTTTATACAATCGCAGAAAGGTACTTCTGGTTACGTCGTGTTTCAAGACATCTAAATATCACACCATACGAATGAAACAATGGGCAAGAATCTCAGGAAAACTAAAATATTTGCTCTGAGAGAACACCATGCTGCTCAGAAGGGGTGGCGGCAAATTCGAGCAGGGCGACTAAATAAACGCTAATACATAACCTGTATAATAGGATATATTTACGTTGCACAAATACAGTCGTAATTATTTGTTAATATTGGTCTCTTGTATCAAGTGGAAGTGGAATAAAAATTGGAAACATGTAGTGCTCCTTCATGATTATATATGCACTTTTCTATATATGTACAGTCAGTACGAAATGAAACCCGAACGCCGGAACGCGTGGCCGTCGATACAGGCTGCTCCACCTGGAGGGCCCTTGCGGACTAATGAAAATGTGCCGGGGTTCGAGGGTGCGATGTCCTACTAAGATGAGCTCGACCCTCGCGCGGCGCGTCTGGGATTTCCGCGTTTCGCCGGTGGCGCGCTGTAAGTGCCGTCACATACGATACAAAACGAACTGTCACTCCTTTGTGTATTGGATTCCCAGCGATATTTCTTCAGCGCTCTCATATATTATCGCTTTCTGTATCGCAAGGGCGAAATGAGAGTTGAAACATTTCGTGCACAGAAGACCCGCTGTGCTTGATGACGTGTCACCGGAACCACGCTGGTGCTCCGGTGAACAACGTGCCACGCGCGGTTTCTGAAAAATAGTGAAACGTCATAAACGCAAAATAAAATTTGTTTATTCGAACGACCATACTCTTTATGAAAAAAATGCTGCAACAGACCGACGCGGATGTCTTGGTTTTACCAGAAATGCCGATGTTTTTGTGTAAGGTTATCAGTCGAATCTTAAAAAGCGAGGAAGTGCTCGGTGACGCTCTCTTTGGTAACCACCGATGCGCCAGAGGTATCGATTCCGGAGCGCAATAAATTCATCACCCTGTCTGAGCTGGGCCCATTGCAAAGAGCTACAGCCAGGTTAAGCGGCCGCCCGGTGTCAACTGGGCGACAGTGCAGCGACAGAGAATCACGCCGAGTGACGGCGCTCACAGCGCGCCACCGGCGAAACGCGGAAGTCCTAGACGCCCCGTGGGAGGGTTGAGGACATCTTAGTAGGACCCGCACCCTCGCACCTAGTTCATTTTCATTACTGCTCATGGGCCCTCCAGGTGGAGCAGCCTGTATCGATGGCCAAGCGTTCCGGCGTTCGGGTTGCATTCCGTGCTGACTGTACATACGTGTGCCATGTTGTACTGTGATGTTTATGAAGAGCAGCACCCAATGGTTTTGGAACATATCACTACATACATGACAACACGTTTTTTTATTAACTCTTACTAAATCATTTATCCTCTAAGAAGATTGCTGAAAACGACCATTTAACAAGTTTCTTAACTTGTTTTATTTTGTACTGTTCCCTGCCCTCGCGCATAAGAGAAATACCTAATTATAAGGGACGTTATCTTCCTTTTTCTTCCATTACAACCAATGCAGCGGGAAAAAACTACTACTGGGTCTTAAAACTGTACACAGACAAGTAGTAACCGATATGGCAGTATTTGTGTCTTTTGTAACAAGTGCAAATACATGTATACCAATACCAGTCGTCAAATCATGGAGAAATGTCTTTACTCTAAAAATGTTGTTTTTTACCTGTTCAAAGGCATAATGCTTGGCCTTGGTCAGCTCTACCAGGTGGTACTGGCCTCTGACCAGTTCCTCGGCCAGGTTGTCCAGACTCTGCCGCTCTGCCCGAAACAGTCGGGACGGGGACGGCTTGGCGGCTGGTTCCGAAGTAAGAATAAAGGCAATTGTGAACCAAGATATGAAAGATTATAGGTAAAGGCAGGAGCTACAGCCAGCAGCGACTAGTGTGCTATGACATCTGGACAATCCATGAAGACAGCAAACTGGTCCACACTGAAAGCGCAAACGAAAAAGACACAAGCTTCATTGCGAACAGTTTCGGTTTGCAATCAGTAATAATGCATTGCCCCCCCCCCTTCACAAACTACTACTTTTATGGAATGGAGTGGCATTGTGGACAGATGTGCCGGACATCATGTTACTCGTCTTCATTAAGTATTGCATTCTCTCTGTTTCTGAATTGTATTTGTTTTTGTTCATGTAGCCAAGATGTACCGCAACTAAGACACAAATATCCATACATGATTTTGAGCCACTTACTGGTGCCACTTGGGACAAACACTTTCGCGATGTAACCACTCCTCGGTGCCACAGCTGGCGACGTTACAGCTTGAAAGGTACGTGCTGTTCAGTTGAGCCTTACTATCAAGAAGCAATATAGAACTGTGGGAGTCAGGAGAAACTGAAGCAGCATGTTTGACATTTATAGAAAACTACAAAAATATATAATTGCCTGCAAACTCGCGCACTTCACGCAAGAATGCTGGAGCTGTCTTCCGAGGATGTTACAGAATATAAATCTATAGAGCTAAAGGTTTCGTGTACCTGAACAAATTATCACAACGTTCCACTGTTCACCATGTTACAAAAGACATCGTAGATACATAATAAGCGAACCGAGAATATTTATCACTGTCGACACACCACTAATACAACAATTACATTATCTGTGATTGCACACCATGGCATATTGATGTGAAATCGAGCATTACGCATGTGATGCATGTACATTTGGATCCTTTTACTGAATACGAAATTCCAGATTGTACACTTTAATGAAGTCGATATGTGAGACGAGGATTCACTGTTTGTAGAAAACTTTATATGCAGCCTCTTTATGTGCAGTATTTTTGCATGAATATTGGCCAGAATTGCTCACGTGTTTTACCGAGTACCTTGTAAACGCATGCTGCTGCTGGTGCGTTTTCATCAAATAATCAATAATCATAAAGTGAAACGCTTAATATATATATAAATTCGCTTAAAATTACCAGATTGAAGAACTTTAACTTGATAAGTTTCGATTTCATGAAATCAGCTGAGAGCTAAATGACTTGTGCAAATCGTGTCTCAATGTATGGGGCTGTGCAAACGGGCAAATGAGCTGCTTACCTGCACACTCGGTACAACCAGCGCCCTGCGGACCTCCACTGTAAAGAGCGGATAATGCCGACTAATCTGCCGGCCTTGCATGGTAGTGCGCCTCCAACCGTGGTGCTGAAGGCAAACGTCTTAATATGACCTTTTTTTTAAAGTATGAATTGGATGTAATTGTAGAGAGAAGCTTACTCATCTGTTTTGGTGGTTTATTTGCATGCTAACTTCAGGCAGTGGCGTAACCAGCGGAGAGGCTTATGAAGCTTCTGTCCCCCCATTCCCTTCTTGATATTCGGTCGACCATATACTATACACATGCATTTTCATCTCCCTCTCCTTCTCCTCACACCAAATCATGCCGCAACTATAATCTCAATCCTCAGCGCGTCGCCGAGCGGAACGCCATCGGACCTGCCGTCAAGGACAGGAGAAGGCGGCAGCATTATTGAACGGATGGGGTGCGCGACGCCAAAAATAATGCTGGCGAGTTCCGAAAGAAGAAATGGTGAGTTTTTTCGACCTTTTGATACAGGATGCATGGCTTGCAAATATAATAATAATAATCTTTATTTTTGTTGGGTGTCCAAAAACAGCACAAGGCCTAAATAGTGGTACACCGCTCGTCATCAAGAATACATGCAGGCAACAAAACAAGGCCGTGACTATGTACAAATAATTGACTCAAGCCTATGTCGAAAAACAATCAGCTCGCTAAAGATATCTACAGCAGATTGATCCAGTTTGTTAAATTCAAGTTGCATTCTTGTTAGTGGTGACGTGACATTCAAAGCAGACGGGTAAAAAGGACTTTGAAATCGGTTGGACCGCAAGGGAGCGTGAAAACAGACAGTGCTTAACAAGAGTGGTGAGTCAACAGCACCGTTTACAACCTTATGTAAAAACATTAGATCACGTAATCGTCTTCTATCGAGTAACGTACACAACCCAAGTTTTTTAAGTAATTGTTCGTAACTGTAGTAGCAAGTACGGTCGAAATATCTGTCGTAAATTATGCCTATGAAGCGTTTTTGAACACGCTCAATACAGCATGATGCAGTGAGATTAATGCAGTTCCATACAGAAGAAGCATACTCCAGCTTCGTACGCACTAGGCAACAAAATAAACGCACAAGACAAACAGGCGAAGAAAACTTTCTCGTGAAACGAGATATCGCCCCAAGGTTTCTAAAAGAGGCGTTGCAGATAGTTAAAACGTGATGATTAAAGTTTAACGATGAATCAATAAAAATTCCAAGATCACGAATGACGGAGACTCGGGTGATGACACTGCCACCTATTGTGTAGGAAAATGCAAGCGAATCACGCTTTCTAGTGAGAGACATTGTTCTTGTTTTTTGTTCGTTCAGTGGAAGATAATTCTTTGCACACCACTGTGAAATTTGCAATGCGTCCTCCTGAAGAAGTACGCAATCGGAGTGAGATTGTACACGTCGAAACAGTTTGATGTCATCCGCATATATGATGTCTTCCGCGGTGCTGCCGGTTACCCATTGCATGATTTGTGTTACCTTTATGGTTTAATGTCAGCAGCGTAGCCAGAAATCTTTTACCGTGTAGGATGTGAGGTCTCTATATTGGCTTGGATATCCTTGACTTCGGGTGCGGAAATGGGGCGTGGAGGTCAAATGCATGTGTATATTATCAGGTCGGCTGGTTTTCCGAAAAAAGAGTGGCTACGCCACTCTATTAATTTAGCATTGCAAATAAACCGTCATGGAAGATGAATTAGTTGTGTTATTAATATAAAACCAATCCATACTTTCGATCAATAAAAATGAAAAACTAAAATATCGATGTTTGCCTTTACCGGGGACTGGTAGAAGAGCAGCACTTAAACAGGCTCGCAGAATAATTGACATTATCGGCCCCGACGTTGTGGAGGGTTGCGGAGCGCCGGCTGTGCCAGGGTCAGAAATGAAAAGCTAATTTGCCCTTTTACATTTCCCCAGACATTTAGACACGTTTTGCAGAACAATTTATATAATTACCTAGAATTTTCGTGCACCCGAAACATATATGAAGATGCCGTTTCTCCGTGTGGCAATTCTAGGCTAATTTATATATCTATATATAAACATGTTTGCTTTATGATTATCGATTAATTTATGCGAGTGTACACTGCCCGGCTAAATTAACACCGAACCATGGTTGAGCAAATATTGTTATATTGCATGCTACACAAAGATAAATTGTTCGCAGCAGCTGCTAGAATACCTTGTTGTGTTTTCATTGGAGACACAAATCTTCACGAACTGCTTTGACCACTAGGTTCAGGGAATATATCTAAAAGTGAATAAACCGGACGATTTTGTGATGGATTTAAGTGTGAGGCGCACCCTACATGTAGCAGCATTCAACTAAAACGTACTGGGAAGAACTCGTTAGAATATATGGCAAATATTTTAGCATAAGTACTCAACCTAAAGAGGCTGCATTTGAAGGTTTATATAAAGAGTGAGCCATCATCTTACAATCTGACTTCATTAGAGTGTTCATCTGGATGCTTGTGTTCAGTTATGGGGTCCAAACACTCATGCAGTAGTTACGTTATGCCCGTCTCCACCTCACAATATAATTATCTGTGCAACCACAAAGAATGTAATTGTATGAGAAATTGTCGACAGCGATATATATGTTAGGTGCGCACATTGTTATGCCACTACAATGTCCGTTGTAACAAGGTGATCAGTGGAACTCTGTGAGAGTGTGCTCAGGTACAAAAAGCCTAGAACTTTATAAACTATCAGTTGGATGATGTTCTCGAAAGACAGCTGCAGCCACTTTAAGTGAATTACAAAAGTTTGCATGATATCATATGTTTCTGTAAGGTTCTAGGAATGTCCAACATACTGATTAACTTCTTTCTGCCTCCCACTGTTCAATCTTGCTTCATTATAGTAAGAGTCACCCGAGCCCCTTGTCACTTTCAGGCTGTACCATCGCCTGCTACGGCAGGCAGCAGTGAATCCTTCGGGGAAGTTCCTGGAACGAGCGGCAGCGGTACATGTATCTTACAGCATGTGTTGATATTTGTGTGTTAATTGCTGTACATCCTTCCTTATGAACAAAGGAAATTAAAATTCAAAACAAGACAAATGCAAGACGGTAGGCGGATGAGGAACGCGGTGTCCGATACAAGTATACACGAGACAACTTCATTGATAAAAGTAGTTGGGTGTGACGTTGTGGGCTGAAACGAGGAGGAAGAGGACGCAGGTGAACGCTGCGACCACTTGAATAATCAAAGATTAAGGCTGCAACACCATATTAATGAATTGGAATAAGAAACAAAGGGGAGGTAAACACGGGGAGAGTGAACGAGACGAACACGCTCGCGGCGCTCGAAAAGCGCTTTTGGGCATCGGCACCCGGCTCAACACCAGTTGTCCCGGCAAAGGAGGAAGATTCGGGATGGGTGTTAACAGGCCCGTCGGAAATATGAACCTGTACATCGTGAACCTCTGCCATTAGCCAAGCTGCAGCAAACCTACGCCTCTGCCGACCCACTCTGCCAGGCTCCAGAACCAACGTTCCGACAACAATGCGCCTTCTCTGCAATAACATCGTGTGAGCCGTAAGCAAAGTCGGCGGACGTAATTTTGTACATATTTTTGTGACTCTCATAACTTGCCCTAATACTCCATCTAAATTTATTTTTGATTTCTTACCTTTTAATACACATCTTTCTTCTTACAACTACAACTCCGGAATTCTGAGTTTCTCCTTTTCATCTCAATCGCATAGGGCGTGATGATTGGGAACGGGGGGGGGGGGGTTGTTTATTACACTATCATTGTTTACAAAGAAAAGTTGTTCTGAATGCAGTTTGTGTCTTTTCTGCATGCGCTTTCAATCAGATACATTTTGCTACTTCAATATCCATAGACTGCCCAATAGATGTCATTGCCCACTCGTCGCTGCTGGCTGCAGTTCCTGCCTTTTATTATCCTCCTTCCCAGCTTGGTTAAAGGGCAACTCCGGTCCATACTTTCGATTTTGGGATTATGACTGTTTTTAGTGCAGCCAGCGTCCCTGAATTGCAAGGTGTCATTTTTTCTCGTTATCGTGCGTCGTCTTAAAGATATCGACGCCTCAAAGTTCTGTTTGGGGCGCGGCCGACAAAACCGGAACTAGCCGCTCGAGGCCCCGGCAACACTGGAAATCATGGACGTGACGTCAGGATCGTTCTTGTTCAACGAGTACGCAGGCCAAGCGGCACCTACCTCTGTTGCGCTAGCCGTCTAAAGATAGAAGGTAAGCTGATTTTGTTTTAATTCTGTATACGTGGTAGTTATCCAGCATATGCAGCAAGAGTTAGTGCGTAAACCCAAAAGCTAGCGACTGGAAAATCCGTCAACTCGTTCGGTGCCGCACTTGGCGGCCGCCGCTGTGCGTGCACTATGCCGTAGTCGTCGCTTTATACCCAAAAGCTAGCGACTGGAAAACGAGTGAACTCGTTCGGTGCCGTACTCGCGGCTGTCGCTCTGTGTGCTGTCCCCCGTACTCGTCGCTAGGCCTAAATTGTCATTGGGGCTCCGTGGATGGGGCGGCGTTGCTCCACACCGCGCTTCCAGTGACGTACAGTACTGGGGGCCCTCTCGCTTTCGCGCTACGGGTCATTCCCAGACACGAAGCTTTGAGGCTCTCCGGCGCGGGCCGCGGCACCCGAACACACATGTGCTGAGCTGTACACGTCTGTTTTTTGTTCTTTTTCCCTCAGGCGCGTAAAAGCCGAATTTGTAAGCTGCGACACTAATTTACCACATAATCCGCAAGCAACCAACACCCGTAGGTTTCGTTCGTAACTCTCCGGCGAAAAATGATCGGAGCAGAGCTTGGATCTGCAGGTCGAAGCTCTGCTCCGATCACTTTCGCCGGGTGGACGTCCGACCCCCATGGGGGTCGGCGTCCAAACTCTTTAAAGTCCACTCGTCGAACTGCGTTCACCCACACCGTCTCCAATTTCCGATCCGTTGGAAACTTATGAAAAAGCACCTCCGGGTTGCGCAGCGGGTTGTTTGAGAAGCCCACAGCGCTACAAGTTGTACTCGGCATCTTCCAAAGAACAGCTGGGCAGTCTTGGGCGCACCGAGTTGCTCGCTAAAACGAGTCTCGAAGTCCTCACAAGCAAATAAACAAAAGGCTATACTGAAGCGACACGGCCTACAGAAAAAAACAACGACTAAACACGCAATCACAAGCCGAAGTAGCGGTGGTAGCGGCACAAAGAAGCGCGAAGAGCGCCCAACGGGCGCGCCCGTCCGGACCGGAGGAAAAAAGAGAACGATAGTGACGTCATCGCCCAATGTTGCTTTAATGATCGGCCACCCGCTGGCCGCCCGCTAAGGAGCAGCGGCTCGCGGCGGGTCGCATTTTTATTATCGGCATTAGTTGAGAACGCGGCGTCGCCCGGACGTAATTTTTGGGCTGGGGTCGTATTTTGTGTCACTACAACGATACTGTAATTTATTTCATTTTAAGTTTTGGCCGGAGTTGCCCTTTAACAATTGCCTTTGTTCGTATTTTTGAAAACAACCGCCCTCACGCTTAGTGTTCCTGGGCAGAGCGGCGTTCTGTGGACAACGGGGCCGAGGAACTTGTCAGAGGCCAGCAGCGCCTGATGGAGCTTGCCGAGGCTAGGCTTGCTCCTTTGAGGATGTATAATATAAATTCATACCGCTTTAAGATCTTTGTGAATAATTCGACAATTGGCATTGGTGCTAATATGTTTGCACTTGTTACCAAAGACATGAAGACAACCACATCAGATACTGCATGCATATGTGGTGTTTCATGACTCAGTATTATTTTGGTCATACACTCAAAGTTAAAAAGTAAAAAATAAAAATGCATCTGCCAGAATTTAGTGTTTCTGGTATGTGTGAGGTCAGTAACAGTACATAATGACACAATTTACAAAACCCGTTAAACGGCTCTTTCAGCCATGTTATGTCAGGCTGGAGAATTTTCTAATTTCTATCAGAAAAACAGTGCTGTCATGTATATCTTTATAGGTTCCAGAACTATCAGATGGTGATGTGCATAAAGGTCAGAGTACAGAAGGGCGCACGAATGTAAACACATAATAAAATGTGCATAGGTAACGCTCAAAAAGCATTAGTGTTTGCAACGTTCCATCTACGTCCATCTGAGACAAGGGACAAAAAAAAAAAAAGAAAGACGTTCCCAACCTTTGTAACGCCGAATTAGAGTACAGCTACTTGAGGAGAAGGAGGGAAGCTGCGGTGTGGAGAGTATACCCCTTCTCTCCCTCTGCTCTCCTGCTCGCCTCTCATTTAGGGAAAATTTCCCGCTAAAGAGAGCAGGGAATTTTTTCCGCTAAATTTAGCCGGGACTTTTTGACTCTAAATGTAGCGGGTAATTTTTTTTCGCTAAATGTGGCGGGGAATATTGTCCGCTAAATTTAGCGGGGAGATTTTTCTGCTAAATTTAGCCTTAACAATTTTCCCACTTCATCTAGCGGGGAAAATTTCACCGCTAAATATAGGGGAACATTTTTCGCATTAAATTTAGCCGATAAGTTTTTCCGCTAAGTTTAGCGGGGAAATCTTGCTGCTAAATTTATCGGGGAAATTTACCCATATTGCAACGCGAGGTGACATCACAGTGACGTCACTGTTTGCATTCGTGACGCCACACGTGACGTCACGTGTGACGCCATCTATGGCGGCACTGGTGACCCTCGTAAAGTCAAACGTGACGTCACGTGTGACGTCATGATAAGAAACGCTTCATAACGCACCGCGATGTAACGCCAACGGTGACCGCGACGCCGACGGTGGCGGCGACACCGAGGCCCCTACGCTGACGGCGACGCAGCTGAAGCCTGAAACAGCTGCGTAAGAGCATCGCTCTAAAATAAAGAAACATATTTAGCAACTGCCTTCGGCAGCGTCATTCAGTGGCATTTCAGAGATTATTGCCTAGCGTTTTTTTAGACATCGTGCTAGAGGTTTCTGCCTCTCCTGCCGAGCAGTTTGTTCTCTCAGTGCCATTATATCAGTTCTCCTGAGACTCCAGCACAGAGAATAATTCCTACCTTGTAATAACTAGATGGCATGAAATACGACGCCAACCGAATATTTCTGCGGGTAGAAACAATCAGCCTAAGGAATTACTTGGCTTGATAATGTGATAAAAATACAGTGGATCATCTAGTACTACGTAGCTGGTACGGGTGACCTGTACTGGGAATGGTCACCTTTCGAAAATTTTGCCACTCAAGCAAACTTCGGATAGTCGGCGGTTGACACTGGTGCTGCTGCTGCTGGTCCTGACGACATTGGTCACCCGGCAGCCATGCCTGCTTCTGCTCTGTAGACCCACCACTCCGCCGTACCTTGACTAAGCTGCCTGCTGGCAGCTATTAGTTTACTTATTATATGTTTATTCTATTTATTGAACAAGACGTGGCCTAATTTGTTTCTCCTTTTAATGTATATTATATCTTCACAAGTGGTAGTTTCTGTTTGCAGGTAAATATAAATAATTATGCCAAAGGATGATGAATGCTGCAAATCATAATGGAATGGTAATAAACTCCTCCTTTTCAAGACATACACATTTCACTTGTTCTCAGAGTGCATGATGGTTACTTTCATAAGGTAACTTTAAATCCCTCAATCAGTAAGAGTTGTTTCTCGTCACAAAAGTGTTCCTCGACGAGTTTGAATCTCATACCCTCTACCAAGTGCATAGCCGGTGGGAGGGGGGAGGGCGGCTTTTGGGTCTTTAGCTCACCCACCCAACGCCACAGAAATACAGCCCACCCTATAACATACACATGCATTTTAAACCTTCCTCTCTCCCCCGCACCCCAAGTCATGACGTCACTGTCACATCACCCCCTCCACTCCCCCCTCCTCCCCTTTCCTCCACCGGCACGAAAAATATTCCTGGCTCCGCCAGCTTGAAAAATCCTCCTTTATTATACAGTCGGCTGCATGTTCGTATGTGAAAGGAGCTAGTGTCGGATTGGTTACGCCGACAAAATGGACGGCACTTATCGGCTAGAATAAAACGTTGTGACGGCAAGTCCGGTCACCAGCCATATCAAACGAATAAAATACTAACCACGCCTGGCAGTCTACAGACGAAGCCGTGCAAACAGGTTCGACAACGTATGATAAATGTCGTAAAATAATCCGACATAGCTTCCTTTTAAAAGCGCAAGAAGCAATCAACGTTTTTTCATTCTTGGCCACTTGTTGAATGTGTCAACCTCTCGTAGCAATAAGCAAAACAAAAAGACGTTTACAACACCCTGTAACTCCGAATTAGAGCGCAGCTCTTGAGGTGGTTGAGGGAAGGGTTCTGAGGGGAGGATATACCCCTCATCCTCCTTTTCTCCTCCTCCTCATCCCTCTTCGTCCCCTCTTGCCCTCCTTCCCTCCTTCCCTTCTCCCGCTCCTCCTCTCCTCCTCCTCCTCCCTCCTCCCTCCCTGCTCTCTCCTCCTCCTCATCTCTCCTCATCCCCTCTTCCCCCTCCTCCTCCCTCCCTCCTCCTCCTCCCGTCCTCCTCCCCGCGCGGTGCATTGTGAGAAATGTCCCTTAATGCACCGCGCGGGACCCTCGTGACGTCACACGTGACGTCACAAGGCTGCTGCGGTGCATTATGTTACATTTCCCATAATGCGCCGCGCGGTTACACCGACGGATACGGCGTCGGCGACGGCGCCGTTTAAGCCAGAAACGGGCGCCTAAGAGCGGCTAACTAAAACACTTCTATTATAACGCATTGTGTCTGGATGCACACGGCTAACGTTCATCTATTGTTAAAGAACGTACTATACCAGTCATTCAAGCATCCGACGGCAGCGAACCCTCCCTCTGAAGCTCTTCGCGTGAACATGTTTTTGATGTCAAATCAGTTCAAAGACAGCTGTTAAGGACCATGCGATATTTGAACTTCACAAGCATAAGCATCTTTTACGAAGGACTGCATATCGCGCAATTCACGTCAGCAACACGGGACGTCGGCACCAGGCCCATTAGAGATACTATCGTGTTAAAATGAAAAGCAAAAAGAACACGTAACTTCCAGCGCTACACCGGCGCAGCGTGAGAGCTTGGGTTGTGCTGGGCGAGGCTCAAGCATATCGCAGTAGGACGTCCACACCCGCAGGGCTCTATTCTCCACGCCGAATTCTTTTTATGTTCGAGATTCCTCCTAAAGAAGCAACATCTTTCGACGGCCACGGGCCCCGGTGTTCGCATTTCATCCCATCCCGATAGCACAGTGAAAACCCTTAAAGAATGCACATTTGCCACCAAGAACAAAGTATCAAAGTAGCTTCGCCGGTTAACATCTGTTTGATGTGGCAAGAACACATGACGTTCTCCACTCAGGTAACTTAGGACCTAAGCTTATCACCCTCTACCATAGTGCACCACCTCAATGGTGCATCATATTGTGCAAACTTATATTAAATAAGGCTACTTGTTTTTTCTTGCATATATTTTTTGCAGTGCTCTCATTACTCTGACAAGGGCATTTTTAGGTCATCTAAAAGAAGAAAAAAAACTAGAAGAGCAACAACTCAATAGAAGATAATTAATTGTGTCCATGCAATCCAGGCCCGTAGAGCTTGCACACAAAACATTTAATAGCAAATCAAAATCACTGTATGTTTACATGCATCAAGGCCTGTGTAGTTCGCACCCGAAGTATCGAACACAATTCAAAAGCACTACACGTGCACATGCAATCCTGAACTCTGCAGTTTGCAGTCGAAACAATGAATACAATCAAAAACACTACACGTGAACACAATTTAGAATGGTGGAGGGTGCGCCCAATACATTAAACGCAAGCGAAAACTACTGCACTTGCCCCACGCAGTTCATGCCTGTGGAGTTTGTGACAAAAGCATTGAACAAAATTTAAAAGCTCTGCATGTGCACATGCATTCAGACCTGTTGAAGTCGGACCCGAAACATTAAAACACCTTCTCAAAGCATACGAGAGAGTCCAAGCAAACATGTCCGGCACAGCATCTACAGCGCTGTGCGCGCAAACAAAACAAAAATTCATAATGTCTCCGGTACAATTACAGCGCTGCACAAATACCTAAAGTTCAAAATGGCTCCGGCTTAACACACATGAAATGCTACATACGCGCAGGCAATCTCCAAAATGGCTCAGGCACAACATCCACCACATTGTACATACACTCTCATTAACACAAACAATTCAAAGTGCCTCCGACGAGGATTTATGTCGCGTTACTGCTGCTGGCGTTGACAACGGATGCGAGGCAGCCGGTCGAGCACCCGTTGCAAGTGGGCTCAGTTGGGCAGGAGCAAAAGGCGTTCGCGCACAGACATGTCCTGACTATACAGACGCCTTAGCTGGAAGCATCTCAGCTGCGTCCGCGCTCGCTACATCATCGCCATCCTCGTCAGAACTGCTGTATGAATCTGACGGGCTCTCTGGCTCTGCCTTTCCTGAGCAGAGGGACGCATTCTGGAGCACAGCACACGCTGCCACGATCGTGCAGGCGATCTTCGGTTGGTGATAAAAGCCCGCTGCCTGTGCAAGAACCGGAACCTGCTCTTAAGCAACCGGATGCAGCGCTGCACTGCTGCTCTCATTAAGGCGTGGTCCTAATCTTATTTTCCGGCCGGTGTGCCAAGTGCTGGCCCCGCAGGCACGGGGGTCATCAGCGAAGGCTCCAGGGGTTCCCACAGTCGCTTGCATCGAAATAAGTATGAGTGTTCTTAGACATCTGAACCACTTGCTATGCTTTACACAAGTGTTACTGATCATGTCTAGTCCCTCAATCGTTTAATCTGAGGAGCATGTTTGCACAATAAACTATCAACGGGTTTTACTTACAATTAATCAATTGCTCCGTTAACTTCTAAAACGATACGCGGTAATCTGCTGCCGCCTTTGCGCGTGCATTGTATCAGTATCAAGTGGCATTCTTGGAGGTATAGAATGATTAACTAAAACTTCCTACTAATATTATGTATAGGCTTGCTAACACAGATTTTCTAAATTGCTATTGCTTGTTCAGTTCCTATTCCTCAAGAACTAAAATTTCTCCACAAAACTCGACATTACTTAAATGGTGGTCGCCTTAGACTGAAACATTAGGGAATAGGTTTAAACCACGATCAAGCAGGTGCGTATTAAACCTGATAAGTTGACCAGCAACCCACTTCTGGCATATCCACGAACGCCTCCACACATGGGAGTTGTGTGTTGAGGTGGGCGGCCTGGGGTCGTTGATCAGAATGCGCAGGTCGGCCTTGGACACAAGAATAAAGAAGGCACTCAGAGCGAGGTCGGACAGGAGCTAGCGCACAGTTTGTATAATTGCAGCAAGCGTCCATCAACATGTAAAAGTCGTTTTCTATTCACATAAGTGTTTCTCGACGAGTTTGAATAGCCTCGCGTCAACCCAAAGGCCAAGCCAAAGGGGTGCTTTTTGGGTTTCAGCCCCCCCCTCCCCAAAGATCCAGCCGACAATAATATACATTTGCATTTTGATCCTTGATAACCCAATACCAACCGCACTTCAAGTCAAGGACATACCAGTCACTTTAACCCCTCCCACCTTCCCGAAAACAATTCCTGGCTACGCCACTGCGCTTACCAAAGGCAAGAAGATATACGACTAAAGAATGACTCTGATACGAGCACTTTAAAAAAAAAAATATTACTTTCCATTAACTTTGTGAGCGTCTAAGAGCAACGCGAATTGGAAAAAAAAATACTTACTAGTATGGCGTTCAGTGCGAAGTACAGTTTCCTGCACCAAAGACCGCCTTCGACACGGAGGGGTCGTACTTGGAGGGACCTTTATAGCGACGAAGGTGCCGTCGACGCACACGACGACTCTATGTAAGGAGCCGCGACGCGGAGAGCTTTTTGCGTCGACGCCCGTTCCTCCGCACTCTCGGGGAAGGCAATCCACGGGGGACCTGGGTGGCGCACGATGGCCATAGCCACGGCACGGGCAAATCTGCGGACGGTGGTCTGATGGACAGCGAAGCGCCAGTCACTGGCCACTTGCACCTGGTAGCTTCCAGGGCGTAGAAACACATCACGGAAAGCAATTGCTGCTCCACCGTCATCACCCTCCTTGCGCGCCGCCGCAGCCTCAAGGTCGCGTCGTCCCAAAGCTCGTCGCTGAGCCACCGCACAATGTTCGTGGAAATTCTGTAGTGCCGCGAAGTTCGTCTTCGTCCACTGCGAACGCGTCGGCGCTTCGTCCGCGAGAACAACATCACGTACGCCGCCGTTTTTGATTCTCGCTCAAATTCGACCCCGTTCGCCTCCTCCAAAAAGGGCGTGTTTTTACAAATCGCGGGGAGTCCCCGTAACATCAGCATGACGTCAGGGAAATTCGCCGAAGAGATCGAGGTTCCCGAGTTGGGCTACACCGTCTCAGCCGCAATGACGTCACAGTCAATGGTAGTTTCCGGCCCCAAGATTAGTCACGGCGCCGGCAAATCACGGCGGTCGGCGCCACGACCGAGTTTTGCGTTGAGTGTCCATCTTAGGACCCGAGATCGGCGCTGGCGTCATTCGCTATCATTGTGACGTCGTGGTCATTTCTATGCCGGCTTCTAAGCATGATTTTGAGGATTTGATACGCTATTTTCGATTTCTCGATTATGTTACAGTTCCTCAGCAGCAAATGTTTATGGTGAGCATTCTCAGTGCACTGCAACTTAGAGTGCAGCTTTTTCATGCAGGCTATGAATTACACAAGGTCTAGCCATTCGGCATGCAAGTTTGTCTAACGGCTGGTCGTTCGCTGGGGCCGGCACAAGGCGGTCTCCAGTCTCTACCACGCAGAAGACAAGGGCTTCGCCAGACGCCATCGCTAGTGGATCCGTAACCGGCCTTAAGCGTAAGACAAGCCCAAGCTCTGCGATAGTGGAGCGAAGCATCGACGCGTCCCTCTTGGCGAGGCCGCGTGCTAGCGTTGCGCTCTTATTGAGACCCTGTGGGACGCAGTGCGGCAGAAGCTGACACAATCTATGTGGCACTAAAGCAATCTCCGTGAACAAATACCCTAATTATGTCGACACATTTCCGGGGTCGTGCTCGTGGACCATCCCCATAACACCTTGTCTTATTCCGGCGATGTTATGCAACCCTTCAAGTGCAAGTATAAATTTAAAAAAAAAAAAAACTTCGCTATACTCATTGCCCCTTCGCCATAAAGTGTCAAATAGTTTAAAGATAACTTTGCCGAGTTTCATACAGAATAATATGTTCAAAGTTTGGTCGAATTTGCAGCCCATGCTGAAATTGCAAATGGTACAATAAAATTTGTAAGAAAGCCTGTTAAGCGGAGGACTAAATGTCGACAGAAGAAGGGCTTTTAACGCTGCAATATATTAAAAAAATCACTACACTTCACAGCCAAGCGTTCATGACAGTGCTTCCCTTTTGTTTTAATCACGAGCCTCATTAAGTAGCTTTTTGATGTAGCCTCTAATATGAAGCTTATATGAAACCTATTTGAGTCGGAGTTTATACATGCAAGGCATTAGTCACGCCCAATAAAAAGCTGTTAAGTACTACATAAAGGTTGCTGCTGATGAGATAACCTTTTTTTGTTCGTAAAATCATGCCTTGCGACATTTGCTTTTAGTTCCTCAGCTTTCGAATATTTGCAATTAAATCATTGCTTTCAGTGTAATAGTTTCGGGTAATGTTAATTAAGACGTGTGAAAAAATCAGAGGAGTACCGCGTTTTGTCATGATTTATGCTCGTGCGAAGGAACAGGTGATGGGGAAATTGTAATAGCACTGGGGCTCTACCCCCGCGTTCGCGTGAATTTTTTCGTACGAATGTCGCCGAACACCACCAAAAAGGCAATAACTGCTATCGCCGCCAAACAACAGGCCCGCAGCCCAAGCGAGCAAATTATATACAATGGAGCCTGTACTTCGTTGCGTATCGGGATTTAATTTATCATGTCCCGTAGCCGCACATGTGAAGCTCTCCAACTCTTCGTCACGCTTATTCTGTCCTCGGATAGACGATGTGTGGCCCCTAAAGTTACACCGTCGGCTGACCATGTTGACGGAACCTCGATTTTCTCTCAACGACGATAACTTTGCCCTTGCAGACTTGAGGTGGCCTACGTAGTATAGCAGGAGCTTTCTAACCCACTTAGATTACGAGTGGCCTACATAAACCTCCCTTCATTTGCTACCTGGGATCGGTAGACACAAGTGCAGTGATCACTATGCTCTAATTAAATTAGCATATTTTTAAATATTGTTAGCGGCAAACAATACTGTTTGACTACTTTTTTCTGCTGGTTACTTAGTAATGTCATAAATTACATTTAGGCAGTAATTTTAGTAGAATATCTTATTCGCTTTTAAATTATTTTTGGCCCAAATAAACCAATGTCCGCTTGCAAAATTAAAAAAAGATTAACATTTGTTTGCCTGGGCAAGTATCGTTAGTGGTACAGAAATAAGCACCGAAGCGATATAAATATATCTAGTAGAGCACAATTTGTCGTACATACTACACAACATACACTGGTAAGCTAAAAATACCCAAATTGTAGAAAAAATAATATAAGGCCGGAAGGCCGTAACTCAAAACTTTTTGTACAAGGCTAATTCCCTGCGCCATATCATCAGGACAAAACAAAGCTGCAGTGCCATGGCTTAACCTGCTGTGAGGTGAACACGTCTTAAAAGCTCAGTAATAAAGAAGGACCTGGAAATGCTCTCTAATCTTTCTCTTCGTTCTAAAATACGTAGGCCTGGCCTTTACAAATAGGCTCTTGTAGTTGAAAAATACGGTGATTGGGACCTTGCTTAGTGCCAGTTACTTGGCCATTTAGGAAATTCTTTACACCGGTAGAACACGCACCCGTGAAGGCATTCCCAGCAGAGCGGCAATCAAAATTCGAGTCGTGGTGTTATTTTACTCACGTGCAGTAGGCACGGATGTTGTTATGTGTGGCATCGTGTTTGTCAAAATTGTAAATTTTCTGTTTTGTGTAGTCGGAGACGTTCCCCATCTAGTGATATTGTGGATACTCTGTGCCGTGCTGCCTGTTGATCTTCTTGGATATTTAGTTTGTGTCGATGGTCCTTCGGGTGGCATGCTTTTAGAAGCACGGCTTGATGACGTCAGAGATGGTTTTCTTGTCCTGACATTAACGTCGGTTCCAGCAAAGGCAGGGGGAAGGGTCGATGAGCCAGATATATTGAATTCTCGGCCACTTGGAGGTTCCGTTGTTTCGTTGAATTCAAATTCTGTTAAATCAATGGTTTGAGCCACTGTAAGATTTCATGGCGCTTATAGTAAAACATCACACTATCTTTGATTGCGTTGACGAAAAATAGAAGAAACAGAATATGCTAAACCAGCATAATTCATGAAGTGTGCGGGTTGTGTTTACTGTTTGTGTGTGATGGTGTTAGGGCTGGTGCATGGGAGCTACAGAAACCACGCATTTCTAGCGTATGGTCGATCTACAGGGTCCGATCGGAAAAAGTAAACCCTACTTTTCGGCATGCATAAAAACTACGCATCGCAGAACGCTCAAACACCGCCAGAATGTAACCCTAGCGGTCCAAGCAAGATGCCAAAGTTTCAGAACATAAGCTTACCTAGATCAAAAGATAAAATACAAAAAAAACTAGAAACCTCTACAGGGAGGCTCCGACCATGGAGAGACGCAGACGGAGGCCATCTGCTTTGTGTTACATCGCGTAGGTGGCGCCACCACCAATGCGGGTTGGCGGGTTATCATGGGCATCTGCCGGGCTTGGCGGCAAATTCGGAATTGTTCTCTATCATTTTTGAAGTTTCACTTACACACTGCTTTTTACTGCGACGGAAATAAAGATTACACGCTCTAATTTGTGATACTTCGGTGCATTTGCCCAGGCGTAACATTTCTTGATGCTAATTATTTTAGCAGATGTCGTCTGCTTTTTTCTTCGGAAACCCGAACGCCGCGGTGCACCTATTCTTCCCGTTCGGTAGCACCTTCGACACTTGGTGCTGCAGATTATGTGAAGTTTGGTATGGACGTGGTAGCTTCCTCTAGTTGCCAAGTCTGCTCACTGCCAATAAACCGTTTATCACCTAATTATTTCTTTAAAGTTACAATATTTGCGCTCCGCCGTCAGAGGAGTCTCCTTTCGGTTGCAGATGAACTTCAGCGGGGCCAATATATTTTCATTTTTTTAACTTCTGTACTGTTTTCTTTTTATGTTTGCGTACTTGGTTCTTTTTTTTCTTTTTTTCTGTTTTTTGTTGGCACTGAAAATTAAAAGAGGGAGAGGCAGATGATGCCAAGTCAGCGACTTTGTGACCCGGTTTACTCATTATGTCGAGTCTCAAGCACGTTCGAATCTTTTATTATTAATATTATTAGAGGAATTCAGTACTTTTGGTTTGCTGGTATTTAGAATAAATGCTAGACAGTTAAGCTGCCTCGTCAAAGAACCAGGTTCATCGTTTGCATGGTCCGGAGACACCAGATGAGAGAGACACGGGAGAGCGCCGAGCAGCAGTAGCTCAGCAGCCGACAACCGTGATTGGCAGCCCTAAAAAGGGCCATTTGTCAGAGGTAAACGAAATAAAAACGGGAAAAGACCGCACACATTGCGGAAGCTATTCTTGCTTCCCGATGAAAGAATGTGGAGTGTGTCAGGGGCAGGCACTGGAAGGCAACACCGTAGTCCTACAGTTGTGCCTCAACGTGGCCTCCCAGCTGCCAAGTGCAACGTTCAAGTCTCGCCTCGTATTCGGCAAACGCCGCAGCTCTTATGTCGTCCGTAATGAGCAGAAACGCGGCCTCAATGCGTTGCTTGAGGATGTTGAGGTGGAGGATTCGGCCGGTGTAGGCCTGTGACTTGGTAAACCCCCATACAAAAACTCACACATTGTTAGGTCAGTGGATCGCCTTGGCCATGGCATGCTGGGCAAGCCTCTTACCATCCAGCGTCCAAGAAAGGTGTCACTTAACCATTTTCTGACAGATGTCCACCATGAGGGGCGCTCCATCTTGCATGAATGCGCAAACTTGTCGTTGCATCTGGAGGGCCCCGAGCTCGGGAAGAAACCCCTCCTTCAACATGCGCAGATAACTTCTGCCCGTCACAGACTCATCGAAAAAAAGGCCCAACAACACCCTCCTCCAGATCCCGCACTATAGTAGGTTACAAGTCAAGAAGGTAGCGGCAAATGCTCCTCAAAGGGAATCATATATCCCTCCGCCACCTCCACATCCAATAGCGCCCCATCGTTTCCGTGACGTCGCGGCCAGCGCGCGAGGAGGGTCTTCCCTTTCTGTACATATTTGCTTTATTTTTTCGACCTTGACTTAGCACTGCGGAAGCCACGAGAGGGAGATTAGAGTCTTCCCCTTCTGATGGAAACAAAGACGACTTTCGGGGATTAGCTTCCTCTGGATACAAAGGCTGCTTTCAGGGGCTCGGTCCCCTCCCCGATGAATACAAAGGTCGCTTTCTTAAAAAGTGGGGGTCGGAGACAAGCTGGCACCACTCTGTGGCCATTATCTATCCATTGAAGCGGAACAAGGAGCGTTTCCAGTGAACTCTTCTTTCGATTGCGGAGGGATTTGAAACCGGCGCACCACGCTTGTGGGAGGAGCTTCTCCTACCTTCTTAACTTGTAACCGACTATAGACAGTTACCTTGAGAGAGTAAAGAGACTTCTCCATTGTCCAGTGCGGGTTGCCGTTTCTCCAGTACCGGCACTTCTGAGCGTTGACTTTTCCGTCGAGGTGAAAGACGGCCTCGTCCGAGAACAAAGGGAAGTCCAGATTTGGGGGGGGGGGGGGGTTGTCACGATCGTTAAGATTTCTTCGCGGCAAAAATCGAGCCGTCTTTCATAGTCTTCAGGCTTCAGCTCGTGGAGAACGTGAACCCTGCAGGCGTGCAGGCTGTGTCGGCGAAGAATCCGGCGCACAATCTAATCTGAAACTCAAAACAAACTCGCCGCTCTCTTCGTGGACAGGTGCGGGTCCGCTTCGAAAGCACCCATGATCCCGTAGGCGAGCTGCTCTTCCTCTGGCGTGCTGGCGAAGACGTGCTTCTTGTTCGCGACGCTGCCCACTGCGCCAAAACGCTGTTCCCACTTCCAGATGGTTCTCTTTGACGGCGGCCTGGAACGGTGCACTCGACGGTATCGGCGGCGAGCCTCGTTAAAGCTTCTGCACTTTAAATATCACACCACGACGTGCGCTCGTTGCTTTTGGGTTAATTGCCTCATCACTCAGGAAAGTGCAGCGAACACGGTAGAAATTAAAAGTTATCAAAGGGAGAACCGGTGTTCGGGTTTGCGAAGAGCAAAGCAGACGATATCTGCTAAAATAATTAGCATGAAGAAATGTTATGCCTGAGCAAATGCAGCGAAGTATCACAAAAATAGAGCGTGGAATCTTTATTTCCATTGTAGTGAAAAGCAGTGCGTAAGTGAAACTTCAGAAATGATAGAGAACAATTCCGAATTTGCCGCCAAGCCCGACAGATGCCCGTGATAACTCGCCAACCCGCATAGGTGGTGGCGCCACCGATGCGATGCAACGCAATGCAGACGGCCTCCGTCTGCGTCTCTCCGTGGCCGGAGACCTCCCCGTCAGAGATTTTTCGTTTTTTTTTCTTATCTTTTGATTTAGGTAAACTCGATGTTCTGAAAGTTTGGCATCTTGCTTGGACCGCTAGCGTTACATTCTGGTGGAGTTTGAGCGTTCTGCGATGCGTAGTTTGTTTACGCGAGCCGAAAAGTAGGGTTTACTTTTGCTTGATCGGACCCCGTAAATACCCTTCGTCCTCTGGTATATGTCAGCATAATAGAGCAGGTAAAAACGTTTGACGTCTCAAATGAACTGATATTTTCCAAACACGCCAGTTCTGTTTAGCAATGTTGCTGTAATACCTGCATCTGACTGTGTGTATGTTCGTCACACGTTCAATCCTCGTCAACGGAGTTCGTATATATCTGCTATATTATTGGCCCCTTAAAGAAATATATATTTGTGTAACTTTAACCTGTAGTACCACTCAAGTGTGACGGGCGAGGGTTGCAGTTTTTTTTAAACGTTTAATGACATTCTGAGTTAAAAATTACACTATGTCTCACCACTTGTCCTTGATAAAACGATAAAGTGAACGTGCTTTACAGGTGCCGCAAAAATGCATGGTAGGGCGAAGGCTCAAAAACGTTTGTTTAGACAATATGGGTAACAATTTTACAATCGACAAGCACAGAGCTTACAAATACCACTCGACAACTACAAACAAGGAGGCAGTCATGACATTGGCGACTCCTCCACTGTTTTATAGACCCGACCATTCAAATGATTGATTTGAGGAAACCACCTTCACAATTACGAATGTGACAAGTAGGTTGGGTTGACCTCGCCAATATTATACCGAGACAAAATATATCTCATAAAAGGCATACTTTCCAAAAACGATTTTTTCTTAATAAATAAGGTTGCTTCATGCAACATTATCCAATTTGACGATTTCGAAGGCAGAATAACACAATGTTGGGTGCTGAATCAATACTATCTCTAAAGAAAGTTTTTGGGAGTGCACTTTTCTGTCCCAAAAAGGACACTGAATTTAAATACAAAATAGTTTGGAAGGGGCCTGGGTAATACACGTATTTAAAAAGAGGAAACATGTTTTATTATTTACGTAGGTAGATGCAATTTAGGTTGCGAACGAACTCCAGAATCCGGCGTTCGGCTTTTACAATCGAACGTGTTCGATGACTACAGTGGAGACAAAAACAGCCTTTTAATAGACTGCACTCCTTGAACGCTTTCGAACGCAGAACGCAAGCGTCTGGCTCTAGCATTCGAAAGCGTTCGACGATTGCAGTTGAGGCGAAAAGAGCTAGCTTCAGGTCTACACTCTAACCACTCAAAACAGAGCTCGGCGTTTCGACGTCCTTGGGCGCTCTTCAAGCCTTCCTCTCCTTATTTTCTCGTTGCATTTTTTTCGTCAACTGGTTCTGAGTGTTGAACGCTGAGAACCAGTTGGTCACAGAGCAGAGTGGCATGGTTTCCGTGTCAATCAGGCTCGAAAAAACGGGTAACCGATATCGGTTACCTGTTTTCAGACTTGCTTCTGTGCTTTACAATCTTGCAGCAAAGCAGGTGGCTCTAACGTTGGTTACAAGTAAAATTTGATAAGCCGGTTAGGCGGGCTAATTTAGCGCACTTCAACGGAGTGTATTTTAACTTTTTCGTCATTTTTGTTGTGTGCCACACGGCTTCTTCCTGACAAACACACTCGGCTTCAATTGAGTTTGCTTCTTCTACTTTATCCTAACTTTTGTTTAATCTTTACTCGTGATGATCGATCAGAAAAACTCAATTGGCGTAAACATTGTCAATTATCCCAGCTCTGTATTGAAACGTGTATTTTTTAAGTTACTGAATGTTGCTGATATAATTATGGCCTTACCTAAATGTTAAAGTTGTCTCTTAGTAAACCCATAGTGATTGTCATCATTTCCGAGTGAAACTAGTTTACCCCATGTGGCACGCAAACATTTGAATTGACATTTGGTGAGCTGTAGTGTACTTGTTTGAAGCACACTAAATTTGCCCCTCTGAAGGTTTTGAGACTCTCTCACCCTTTGGGGGTGCCATGAAGCTGCCACCAAATCGGGTAATTCTACCAAGGCCTGTTTGAACATCAAAGGAGGGCGAAGAAGCGCTCTCGTCGATTTGAAATAAAATTTTAATGCCTAGCAGTCAATAATTTGAACACGCATTTGGATGAAAAGTCGTCAATCTTAAGCCTAATTTATTCAGTTACCCTAGAAAAAACCACAGCCTGCAATCAAAACTGCGTTAGGATACAGACATTGAATTAGCCAAAGCACTCAAACTGGGAGAGGCCGTTTCTTCTCCAAGTGTCACGTAGTTGACAGTAATATTGAAAGCACATGCTTTGCCCACTTACCTAAATAAACATAAATCGAAACGCTTCCTGCAGCAAGCAGGACAAACAGGAGGGCCTGAATGATGATCGCAATCTTCTGTTTTTTCCTAAAAAAAGAAACACATTTTATTGCCAGCAAACCACTGCAGGATTTATAATCTACAACTATAAATCAATTCTACGTCATTCAGCACTTTGATAAACCTTAAATAATAGCAGTGTTGGGTAAAGTACATCTAAAAGGTACTTTAAGTAAAGTGCAAAGTAAATTAGACGTGACGTACTTCATGTAAAGAAGTAAGTACACTGGGTGCAATATACTTGATGTAAAGTTCTATAAATACAATGTACTTTCAAAGTGAATGCAAGTATTTTAACACAATCTTTCATGATGCCCTTTAATTCCCTCTGCAGGTATTTTTAACTGGTGTGTGTTGCCCAGGGGTAATCAGGGCTGCATGACCTTTTTTTCAAAAAACAGTAGCAAATATTTGATAAAGTGCCCGCAGATTACTTATTTTCAGGAATTTTTCCAAATTCTTGAAAATCCCTGTATGGTGATTTTCGTGCATTAGATTGTTGCACCCAAGGGGGTTAAATGTAATAGGACATAGCATGACGTCAACCCTGTAGCTTCCGCAAGCAATCCTTTCATAAAAAGTGTCCTTTCCTTCATGAAAAAAATAAAATATACAGTGAGTGTGCAAGCGAGCTGGGGATAAATAATCATAATGTGACACCTGAGATTGAGGTGCGAAAAAATTTAAGGAACTTCTATACTTCGTCTCGGCTTGGGTCCAGACGCAGCCGATGCTACAAGCGCGAGCTCCGGGCTTCCAGCGTCCCTGCCAAACACGCGCGCTCGTGCAGTACAGGCACTGTTCAGGGCCACAGGCTCGCGCTTGTAGCATCGGCTGCGTCCGGACCGAAGCTGAAACGAAGTATAGATCAAAAGAAAGGCAAAAGATAATGTCTCAAAACATTCGGACGTTCTCCTCTGTTGTCTTTTTCCTCGACTTGAAAGTTTATTTTTTCCGCACCGCAGTCTCAGGTGCTACATTACGACCACTTTTGCTCGCCTAATATTTTAAACCTCCTCGTATGCACTAATCGACCGAGAATTAGCGAGACTCCAGAAAGCTACGGGAAAGTCGCCCCCGCAACAAACCGGTCGATGCGTCGCCTACTCAGGTTTCTGGTAAATATTTGTTTGGAGTTAACAAAGCATTATTTCGTAATACATATTTAACAAAACCAAATTTGGGGAATGTACTTTAAAGTCCGGAATTGTACGTTCATCGGAACGTATCAGAAAAAAAATAATTAAAGAAAAGTACAAGTTCGCATTAAAAGAATGTACTTCAAGTATGGCACAAGTTTCCTAAACCTACTTGAAGTAGTACTTAAGTACAATGTACACTCAGCACGGAATGAAACCCGAACGCCGGAACGCGTGGCCATAGATAAAGGCTGCTCCACCTGGAAGGCCCCTGAGAGCTAATGAAAATGCAGCGGGGTGCGAGGGTGCGGGTCCTACTAAAATGTTCTCAACCCTCGCGCGGGGCATCTGGGATTTCACCGTTTCGCCGGCGGCGCGCTGTAAGCGCCGTCACTCGGGTGCTTTTCTGTCGCCGCACTGTCATCCCACTGTCGCCCGGTCGACACCGGGTGGCCGCTTAAAGGAGCGCTGCAACGATATTGAATTGGAATGTTTTTCCCTTTACACGAGCTTACTGGCACTAGTGGGACTCAAGGATACTCGTACGCAACGCCACTGGCCAAGAAACTCCTTTGTTGCGGTGAACTTTCAGGGACAAAAGCGATCATTTTCATTCAATCTCTCCTCTGCAAAATTTGATCACGTAACGTGGGGACCGCAGTACACCCATATGACAATATTTGAATATGGTTCATAGATTGGACCCGAGCATGGCGTGGGCACTCGATTTGGGCTCGTGATAATTACTAGCTGAAGAAGCATTCGGGTAGTGGCCCGTGTCCAATCGCTGCAACGACGACAATAGCCGAGCCATAACAATGTCTGGAACTCAGCGCGTGTCCTGTGCCTTGCCAATCCCAGCGCGTGGCTATGATTAACATTGGCGGCATATAATCGGCTCCAGATCACGTGGCCGCTCGTTCTGTCTGCGAGTTGAGGGGGTGAACGCTGCTCGTTTTTCTTTAATTTTTACTGAGACTTCTCTTGTGTGGGGTGAAAAACGAACGCGTGTTTCATAGGTCATTTACGTCAGGGATCCGTTATAAGCGGTATTTGCGCAAAGTACAAAAATTGTTGCATCGCCCCTTTAACCTAGCTATAGCGCTTTGCGATAGACCCTGCTCAGACAGGGTGATGCATTTATTCCGCTCCGGAATTGATATGCCTGGCATATCGGGGGTTACCAAAGAGAGCGTCAGCAAGCAATTGCTCGCTTTTTTATGAGTCGACTGATAACCTCGCAAGAAAGCATGCGCATTTTTCATAGAAACCGAGGCATCGGCTTCGGTCTGTCGCAGCATTTTTTTTTCATAAATTGTATAGTCGTGCGAAAAAACAAATTTTATTTTGAGTTTATGACGTTTCACCATTTCTCAGAAACCGCGCGTGACACGTTGTTCACCGGAGCACCAGTGACTCGACATCAAGCTCTATGGGTTTTCTGTGCACGAAATGTTTCAACTCTCATTTCGCCCTTGCAATACACAAAGCGATAATGAATGACAGCGCTGAAGAGATATCGCTGGGAATCCGATGCACAAAGCGAGTGACAGTGCTTTAAAATGAATCGGATGCGACGACGCTTACAGCGCGCCACCGGCGAAACACGGAAGTCCCAGACGCGCCGCGCGAGGGTTGAGCTCATCTTTGTAAGACCCGCACCTTCGCTCCCCGGCGCATTTTTATTAGTTCTCAGGGGCCCTCCAGGTGGAGCAGCCTGTATCAACGGTTACGCGTTCCGGCGTTCGGGTTTCATTTCGTGCCGACTGTACATCATGTACTTCCCAACACTGCATAATAGAATGTACTTCAACGCTCTCACGTCTGCTTTCAGCTTACGTTTCAGTTATGAAACGTAAACCATTTCGTGCTTTTCGTTATAAAACAATGATCTTTGGCTTCTGCAATAAGTATGAAATGTTTAAGCACACACATTTACACCTTACATTTGGATTCGTACGTATGTTACGATGTTTTTGCCATGATGGGACAGACTTTCGTTGCGGTGGTGAGCGTATGGAGAAAACCTCAACTTTTAAACAACAACTGTATGGCACGATCAAGAAAAATAGTGATGTGCTAAATATTGCAAAGAATTACTTTTATTTAAAGTAAACAGTAATGTGTGGTCTTATCTTTAGTTGCTTTTTGCTTTAAAATACAGAAAGTAGACAGAAACGGTATGAAGTTATTATATTTAAACTAAATAACATTTTGCTATGACTCAAACATGCTACACATTTACAATCAGTAAATTTACTCAAAAGTAAGTAAATAATATTTTCAGACGCAAGTTTTTTCTTAAAACTTAGTACTTGCCATAAATGAACAACCGCAGGGCATCACATTTGCAACCATACATTTTTGAGTTATACTAACTAACAAACTATTGCATAAATAAAGGCGATCCTTTCATCTAGCGACCAACAACATAAATCCATGAATGTCATTAATACAACCTAGGTCCACGGGAACCACAGGTGCCTGAACCACCTGCCCATATGATCCATAGCAGCGAGCCGCCAGCTTAAAGAGTTACTGTGAAACACTTAATTTTCGCGGCTCTTTTTTTTTCGCCAATGGATAAGAAAGGACATAATCGCCGCCACAAAATTTCCTGTATTGCAGACGCCTGCAATGAAACTCTTCAGAGCCGAAATTTTTGCGTTTCCTTATATTTCGCGAAATTTTGATTTTGCGAAATTCGCAGAAATAAGGGCTCGCAAATATTACGAGTTTTACAGTACTTAAAATTATATCAAATATACACGTTGTGTTCAGAAATCGGCTGAATGAAATTATTAAGTAATTACCATTTTCTGACCAATAACGCCTCTTTACTAGCTATTTACTACCTAAGACACAATATATGTGCTGAAACGTTAGTATATCCAGCAGTTAGTACCCCGTTCTTACCGTTGCTACCTTTTCACTAGTTATTGAATTCCTCAAACGCGCAACAGGTAGTAAATGCCACTGTTATGGTTGGCTGCTGGGAACATATGGGAACGCTGTTTTATTGACTGTCGCCAATGACTATCGACTGCACCGTTACTTTTAATAAAAGATGCATACCTTGGAACGTTTACCAACAATATTTAGTAACAATATTGGTGCGGAAGCAGCGCGATATTTGTAACGTCGTTCACGCAAGAGGTGGTCACTTACCAACCGACGTCTTTCAAAAGATCAGTATAAAAGGCGAATGGGTAGATAAGATGTGAAGCGATTCGGTTAGCGTGTCGTCACGTTCGTTGTATGTTCTGCATGTTTGTGCCATCTCTGTTTTAATGCCTTTCTTCTTAACGCTTCATCCAATGCTGAAAACAACTTGGGTTTTCTTTACATTTTTAATTTAACGTTGGCTTGAGCAACCTTGGTTAAGGAGTTTGAGAGCACACTTTGGTACAAGCTCACCATTAATCACTCTTAAGTTTTTTCCGGTGTGCATCGACCAAGAAGGAACCGTCTTACTTTTTTTGCCTTTCTGGAGCTAAAAGTTGGCACTGTATAAAGGTAGTAGGGGTTTTAGGTTTTATGACAGTTAGTGCCAGTTAATAGCTACAAGTATTAAATATACTAGTTTGATTACTAACCGTTAGAAGCTTCCTAATTTAAAAACGTTACTAACTTGACTGTTACTAAATGAAGTTGATAACAACGTAATGAATGTTGCGACAGAGGGTTTCAGATATTTAGTTAGTAATTACGAATTTTTTTTTAAACATCAGAACGAGGCCAGCCGTTCTTCTATTCCTTTCTCAGTCTAGGCATATTCATACTGCCTTTGAAGGTGCGTCTTCTAACGGGGCTCTCACGAAGATAAATGGGCGGTATGGAAGTGAGCACGAATTTTATTTTTGTGCACTGCTGACATGCGCTATTTAGTCAACAGGAAAATCAAAAGTGACACTATGCCGTCATATTCATGACCAAGTAGGTACCTTACCACAAGGCCCTCAGTGTTGCGTGCAGGGATTTTCGAAAGTCGTCTAGTGCAATATCCACAAATCTCGTTTATGCGTACCCCTACATTGCGGATAACATCAACTGAAACCAAGCTGTACAAGATCGTTTTAGTCTGATTTGTTAAAAAAGCCTAATAAATATTCACGAATGCCGTTTATTCAGCTGAGTTATACGGCCAGACGGACACAACGTAGGGTTTAATCGTTTAAAATAACTTCTTATTGCAGAAGAAAAATGGTTCGAATTACAGACTTGCTGACCGCCATTAAAAACCACTAAATTTGCAAAGTTTTAAAAGCTTGCATCACATAGGAAACAAGAAGGGGCGTTAAAATGAATACGCGATGAAGCAGGAGCGTAGCCTCCTCTATACTAACAAAACCTGGCAGATCGTCATGGGACGCGGCCGACGAAAGTTAAAAGGTAGAGCGGCAGATAAGGGGCATGAAACAGACGCTCCACTGCGGCGAGACGCCGAAACACAATTGTCCCGAGCGATGGCATCTACTCTCGTGCTTTTCGCGTGCCTCGGGCTACCGCTTCTTTTCTTGTCGGGTTTGAAAACCATGTTGCAGGTCCTCGCCGCAGCAAAAACTGTGCGCTGACTACAGGTTTCCCGAAGAATGCCCTGTGCTACCAGATATATGCGCTCAAATCTGCGACAGGGCACTCTATGGTTCCGTCATCGAACTGCCAGGCTCTGTAAGTATAGAGGAAGCTAATAGCAGGAGCAAGCGAAACGGCGTGATAGTGCGCCCCCGATGTTAGTGAGCTTTTCATCGTTCATTTTTTCTCGACTTTAGATGTGTGCATGTTCCACGAGTTATAGCTTCAGTGCACTCCCCATCTTCACCTTTACCACCTAGTACACAAGGACTTCACGTTTACTCCTATAAACTCCATTATAAGTAGTAAAGCCCCTTCATGTTTCAAAAGTAGCGCAAGGTGCGTCGATGCACGAGGCACGTGCAACGTGCAGCCCTTGGGAAGATCATGGCGGCTCAGCGCAGCACTGAGCTAGATTTCAGACGCCATTAATTTCCCAGAAGCGGCGCGCGGCTCGTGCCTCGAGCATTCCATAAAACAATGAATGACGCCACTTTCCCCAGGATAGAGGGGCTTTAATAAGTAGATCCCATCAGAGCCCTCTGGGTAGCCCGGATGAGCACCCTTATCACATCGTCGGAGACATCGTCTGCTCCAATGCCTGCTTCAATGGTCATGCTCAGAACAAGCTCTCACTAATACGCTGCTAAGACCGCCAATCTTGATGGTGTCACATTGCAAATCAACTGTTAAAACTGGCTATCAGCTCACGCTCAGTGGTCGCGCACAAAGCGGCTGCCTTCAGTGAATGCGGCGTAGTTGTGACGTGGCCCATAATCTCGTCAATCTTTATCACGTTTGCTGCATTGTGCGGGTCGGGCATCTACTATTGATGACGTTATGCGCAGGCGTTGTATTTTATGTGGCATTGACTTCACACGCGTTCGGAATGTTTCTAAAGTTTATCAATACCTTTCTTTGACGCTGAAAACGCTTCTATTTGAACCCATGTAGATAGTTTCTTATTTACAAAATAATCTAATAAAACAACGTTTAAGTAAATATTTTGTTATCGTTACAACTAACAACCTATATTAAGCCCCTTTTGGCGTATACCTCAACTGCAAAGATAGCATTATTATAGCTTTCACCGCCATTGCAAAACTAACCTATATTTCGTATTTCCAGGATTTCCTGGCATGGCCAAAAATGAGCGCCTTCACATATAAAGCTGTAACTTTTAAGGAGGAGCCTTTGAACCGAGCAGGTCAGCTGCACTGCGTGAAGTTTTTGGGATGAGTTTTTTGTCTTTTCTGTAAAATTAAGTGACAATACATTTTTCAAAATTATCCTGGGAACGGGATTGCCGTAGAACACGCTAGCAACGCTAGTAACGTCAGGCACCACTCTGCAAGAGACGCAGCGAGCAGTCGACATCTTTTGCCGTTACCTGCTTCCCACTTTCAGATCCGCTATAACTGACGTGTCTGCAGTCCCCATTTGCTAAAAGTTTGAGATTTGTTTAAGTGCGAGGCCCCGGATTTTGCCGGCCTGTCGTACGGTGTTAGATGTTGCTGTGACTGCCTTAAAAATTCCATATTTTGCGAAGGCAAACCGAGCAACTACAGCGCGCATTCTTCGCGTTTGCATACTAAAACAACCCAAATTTTGACCACTTTTCGGAGAGAACGAACGTTTTTGGATTAACCAGGAATCACACGAAACTTAGAAGAGGATGGCGAGTAAAACGTCAAAACAATGATGACATGTTAATACATCTTAGCACCAACGCGAATCCGAAATATGAAGCAAATGTCCAACTTACATCTTGTCTGCAAAAATAAAAAATAAAACAATGTACTGGAATTTATTATAACTCGATAAATTCTTGCCATTTTTTCCAGTCTGAGAGAAAATATTGAAACTGACATGTTTCAAAATGTCGATCGGGACTGATTGATCTAAACATCCTTCTCCCTCTGAGGAGAAAAAAAAAATCCATAAAGCTATGTCACTTATCTCAATATATTATCAATACAAATATTTTTTTTTTCATATTACTGGAAGCATCTGCTGCGCTCGACTGCAAAGTAGAGTGAGCTGGTGGCCATTCTCGACCATCGAATCACGCCAAATGACTTGGAGCCTACTGACCATACAGTCAGAGAAGAAACAATTTAAGGTTGAGCCATATAGTATCTACTGTTCGTGCAGCATATCACTTGACGGCGTAGGACGCAGTTCTTGATTTACTTTCGAAACATTGGCTATGACGAAATAGCACCACCTAACTCATTAGATGTACGATTCTGTCCACAGATCCAAGCGATATACTTCTATGCGTTGTATGTTTTTTTTGTTATTCTTTACGGTCTAGGAATACCCGGTGTGAGTGCTTGAGGAGGACATCTGCTAAAGTGAGAGAGCAGCGATATGGCAAAAAAATAATAAGGCGAAATGTTGCTATTGGCAAATCGAATGTCAGTATATAGAGCAGATATAATATAGTTCGTTTTTTTGTAGGGAGCTTTTTACATCCATGATGTAAAAGTTTTCCTTTTCAAAAACAAAATGAAACCTCAAATCACAAATTACGACAAATAATGTTGCTGCAAATTAAAAAAACGAAATTGTTTTATTGGTTGGTTTACAAACGCCGAACCTCAATTTCTGGGTGAATAATCTACGTTTTATGAATAACCCTGAGTGCGGAGGTGGCACTTGGTTTGGTCTTCAAATGATAGGAACAGAACTTAATCTTGTTTTTTTTTTGCAAACTCCTATCTGTTGCTGCCAATATCATCGGCTGTGCAGACTTAGTTACAAAATATACCCATTCATTACTGCCACGAGTAGAGAAAGTTATAAGGAGTCGCGTTGATCTCCTATGTTCTCTGTAATAGTTAACGCGCAGATCTCGAAGGAAACACATACTGTGCGCCTTTTCAACTTCGTCTATTATGTCCAAAGGGTGGTTCACGCGGCACCATTTTCTATTGTTGCGTATCTGCACGTACGCTTACGCAGAGAAGCTACCGAATTCAGGCTGAGATACGTACTTTCTTTTGCAGCGTATCGAGCCAACTGTATAACTGGCACCAACGCGTTGAACGAAGCATTGATATTTCCGGTGACTGTCGGTCGTAACTCCACGTAACCGCTTAAGTTTCGTAACGAGGAAATGGTGCTGTTTAATCTAGTCAGGAGGCTGAGGCCCGATGGCGGCCATCTTAAAGTTGAATGTGTCACCTAGATTGCGACACCGATGTGTTTGCCAAAGAGGCTGGTGGTATGGCTCGTAGGCACCGGATGTTCCACCAAGTGCCCTATGCGTAGTTGCATGCTACAGCGTGCTATCGCTCGCGTCACAATGGCTGTGCCGGAACTGCCAATTTGGCCGGCTGCTAAGCTAGACAAGCTAACCCAGCCAGGATTAATATCTGAGGGGACAAGCTGGGTAGCTTTCAGTCTATGATATGGAGGAGGACAATGATGGAATAGAAATTTGCTTCCAAAACTCACCGTTTACCATATTGTCGAATGGGACTGGCTCCACTACGAGTCCGTCTGCCTCTGAGAAAAAAAGAACCGTAAAGCCAAACGTCAATGAACACAATATATCATTGTTCTCAATAATATATAGTAGTTATTTTTAGCGCTAAAATTTTACCTAAGGTTACTATTTTGCCGCTCGTAGACGTGAGCTCGAACGCCTCAAGTAATTCTCTAAATCTTTTTGGATCCGTTCGAAGGCATAGTAGATTAAACTGGTAGCCCTTCTCGAACGTTGAGTAACACCAAATAACTTCGGGCTCTTTGATCATTCAATATTTGAAAATACGATTTGTGGTTGAGCCATACACCTACGATTCAGTCCGGAGTTCTTTTGACGAGGTTGGGTACAGCTCTTGTTTAGCTTCCGAAACATTAGCAATACGGGAATAGCACCAACTAATTGGTTTTATGTACGATTTTGTTCATAGCAATTCAAGCGACATACGTTTATGCATTTTTCGGTTTGTTTTTCGCAAAGGTGACTTGAAATATCCTGTTTAGCGTTTTAGGCGATCATATTCTTCTAAACTGATACAAGAGGAATAAGGCCTAAGAGTTATAAAGCAAAATTTTGCTATTAAAACAAATTTTTTTATTACTTCTCAGCACGTCATTTTTACTCCTGGGTTGCCCGTCATTCCTCTCCCACAAAAGAAATTACACCTCTGAAGAAAAAAACGCGGCAAATTAATGTAAAGTATAAATCTGAAATCAGTGCTGCCTCGTTGTTTGTCTTCGACACGCTCAAGATCAATTTCTGAGAAAAGAATTATATTTGCGTGGGTAATCGTTTATAGCGAACGTGGCAATTGGTTTCCTCTACACAATACACAACATGGTATTTATTTGCAAAATAAGATGCGTTTTTGCAATGCCCATTGGCAAGGCCAGACTTAGTCACAAAACGAACCCACTCATTACAGCAATGAGCAGAGGAATTTATATTTTTTTTTCCTATATTTTTTGTAATAGTTAACGCGCAGAGCTAAATAGAAACACGCATATTGCGTTTAGACAACATCGGCGATTATATCTACAGGGTGGTTAAAGTAGCACCGCTTTCCCGTGTTACGAAGCTTACGTACGCTTACGTATGAATACATACACACTTCTGCCTCACATATGTGCTTTCTTTTGTGTGTGCCGGGCTACTTATTTTACTGGTTGCAATGGATTGAACAAAGCACTGATATTCCGGCGACTTTCTGTCGTAACCCGACGTAACCGCACGTAACTTTCGTAACGAAGTAAAATGGTGCTCTCTGAACTCATTGTTAAGTGTGATTCCCAATAGGGGCCATTTTAAATAAAAGCTAAATTTTTCCTGTGCATGGTGACAGCTATCCGCGATGCCAAGAAACGGTGGCATGGCTCGTGGCACCGATGTTCCGGCAAGTCCCCTGTGGAGGCTGCATGCTCACAGCGTGCTACCGCCCGCGTACAAGGGCCGTGCCAGCACTGCCCAGATGGCTCGGCTGCTAAGCCATACAACCTAGTCCAGCCAACAAAACTATCCGAGAATGCAAAGCTGGGCAGATTTTATCTTCTGATTTGAAGGAGAATAAAGATACAATGGAAGCTTTGGTTCTACAACTCACCATATCCCGCATCGTCGAATGAGACTGGCTTCACTACACTTCTGTCAGCCTCTGAGAAAAGAAAATAGAATCGTGAAGCCCACTTCACTCCACACAAAATGATAATTGTTACGAATATTGTGATATCAATTATTTTAAGCGATTCACATCTAACAGCGAAAGGCTGGCTGTTGGGGAAAAGAAGAAGGGGGGGGGGGTGTTACTCAGCGAAGCAGCGTCTATGGGCTATTTAGTAACTAAATACTTCTAGTAAAGTCGTCTAATACCGTAGTTAATGTAGCGCTCTAACATGTCATTAAGCCAGCGAATGTTATTCAATCGCAGTCTGCCGGAGTAACACGGCGCCGCAAAACGCCATTGAGCCGCAAACTATGATTCAGTTCAACTGAGCTGGATCGCTAGATTAAACATTTAAGAAAAGGTCTTGGAAGCGACGTAAAGGAAGTGAGGAACGTATTCTTGCAAGAGACACGCCGCGGCTCTGCCGCTCTTTGACGCCTCTACGCCTTCGCTGAACTTGACGACCGTCACCTCTTTGAGCGACGTTCAGTGCAACCTCCCTGCGAGCGGAAAGAGTTACGCAGTGCCCGATGCCTTCATAGGGGAAGGTATACGGGGCAGGGATTACTAGAATGCGGGGAGCAGTTTTCTGTGTTTAGTGAAGCGACGACAACCAATCCTGTGTGTTGCTGACCTTTGCATCTCTTCTAGTTCAGATAAAAGTATTGAGAAATACTTAAAACCTAATGAGCTCTTCTTAATACAAACCGCTTTTGGTGCCCTTTGCAAGATATTTGAGAGTTAATAGGAGAAAATATTGTTTAAATATTACAAAAAAACGGGGATCTTCACTACGCCCCTTGAGAACTAGACACCTCAGTGTTCATGATAAATTATGGCACAATATTTCCGCGAACCAGACGCCGCCGGTGTGCGGAGCACGCGCAGCGAAGTTAACGTAATTGTTATTTATTGTATGCATTTGGTGACTGTAAAATGTGTGGGCTTCGGGGAAAAGAAGTATAAAAGACACTCTTTTGCATCTCCACACGGCGGATTCTGGTGTAAAAGGTAAGCGATAAATTACTCGTAAAAGCAATTAGCTTTCACTTGGGAAGATGAAGAAGGCTCGCTTTAGTCTCTTTCTGCCCGGAGCGCATACATTTGAATGTCATCTTAAAGAAGCGGTTGCAATATTTTATGTACTTTGCGCGCATCCCTACTTAGAGCAAATTCCTGACTTTTATGACGAATAAATCACGCGTTCGTTTTTCTCCTCACGCAATAAATGTCGCAGAAAAAAAAATTAAAAGTATAGCAAGCAGCGTTCATTCACTCAACTTGCAGCCAGGACAAGCGGCTGCGCGATCTGGAGTCAATTATAGGCAGCCAATATTGATCCTATCCTAGCGCTGGGGTTGGCAGAGCAGGGGACATGCGCTCAGTACCATACATGTTTAAGGTTCAGCAATTGTCGTCATTGCCGCAATTAGACAAGGGCCAGTACCGAATGCTTTTTCGATATACTGATTAACTACAAGCCGAAATCGAGTGCTCACGCAATGATCAGTTCCAATTTATGAGCCACATTTAAGCATCTTAAGTGGGGGATACTGACACCCACACTTACCTCATCAAGTTTTGCGAATGAGAGATTGAAAAAAAAAAACGATTGTTTTTGTCCTGAAAATTTACTGCCAAAGAGGAGTTTCTTCTTCAGTTGCTTTACGTGGGAGTATATTTGGGTCCCGTTAGTGACAGTAAATTCGTGTAAAGTGAAAAGAATTTCCAGTTGAAAATCATTGCTCCTCCCCTTTAAGCGTTAGTAGAGAAATATTATGTCAATTTTGTTATGTGTGATAGCGGAAGCCGGCGGTTTGTTGTCACGACGAAATATCGTGCGCTACTTATTATAAACACTAAAGTGTTTTGCTCAGTATCCCTTTAGAGCAACATGCCAAAGGAAGCAAGTATCGCGCGGTTGACGGCTAATGATAAAAAGGAATCGCCAACCAAATTTGTACGGTCTCGGCGCGTATTGAAAACACAGAAGCAAGCAGACGACCTTGACAAGGACGCCTGCTTGTCTCTTTGAACCCAAAGAACCTGCGGCTGACATTACTTAACCGGACACAGGGAAATATATAACTAGAAGTCAACCATTTCGTCGTTTACCCTGAGACTGGGTTTTTTTTTTAGAAGAGCAAAAGTAACAGAAAAACAGACAGGTCTCGACTTTTACCAGCTAGCCTGTACAATGACTCTTTTTTTGATAACTAAAAGGATAGGTCAATATACAGCGTCCCTAAAACAGAAAGATGTCCAAAAGACGAGCCTTTCCTTTTCTTCCTCTGTCAGGCTAAGTTATGCCCTTTTGCCCCAGCTTGACTGCCCACTCAACGTTCCATCAGATTTAGAGCGTACGCCCATCTGATGGAACGTTGAAATGTTGATCGCTAAAGAAAAAGTAGTGAAAAAGAAGAAGAGGAAGCCGTCTGAATCTTTTTCTACCCCAGTTATCAAGGGTAGCTGTGAAAAGTTGAGACCTGTCTGTTTTCTGTTACTTTTGCTTTCTTCTAAAAAAAAAACCCGGTTTTCAGGGTAAACGATGAACTGACTCTATATATATTTTTGTGTCCGGTGTATCATACATAAATTTTTTTTTTTTTGATGAAAAATCCCTTATCCGTTACCAAATCATAAGCTTCTTCTTCTTCTGTTCTTCCTAATAAGAAGGTCTACTTCATTTTTCAATCGACGGTATGGTGTGGCGGCGTTCTGTTCGGGCTGGATTTTGCTCTCTACGGTCTGCGTTACTAGAAAGGAGGTGTCTACAATTACTCTCTCTTGTTTATAACAAAGTACCTTTGTCGTTTTTACTCTACTTTTTTGGTGTGTGTGTGTGTGTTGCACCATCAACTCGCAAATGGGCTTGTCATTGCGCAGGCACTCGATTTCAGCTGTGTTATCAGTATATCGAAAAAACATTCGTACTTCTATTTCTCGTCTGAAGTGCGGCAATGACACGTACTGAAACCTTAAACTGTATGTACGAGCATATCACATGCCGGCTACAGCGCAGATGCGTAATATTGAAGCACTATAATTGACTCCAGATAAATACGTACCGCAGCTCAATCACAATAACGCTGCTATACTTTAATTTTTCTGCGACATTTATTGCGTGAGGGAGAAAACCTCGAACGCGTGATTTATTCTGTCATAAAAAGCTCGTAGAATTTGTCACTGAGCAGGATGCGCGCAAAGCACGCAAAATGTTGCACCGCTTCTTTAAGATGACATTGAAATGTATGCGCTCCGGGCAGAAGGAGACTAAATGCGAGCCTCTTCATCTTCCCGAAGCTGAAAGCTAAGTGCTTTTTACGAGTAATTTACTCGCTTCACCTTTTACACCAGAATCACGATGTGGAGATCAAGAGCGTGTCTTTATACTTCTTTCCCCCGACGCACACATTCCACAGTCACCAAATGCATACATAAATAACTATTCACGTTAACTTCGCTGCTCGTGCTCCGCGCACACCGGCGGCGGCCTGGATCTCGCGGAGATCATCGCGCCGCACTTATCATGGACACTGCGGTGTCTAGTCTCTGTATCCGTCAGAAGAAGGGGCGTAGCAGCAGACCCCCGTTTCTTTGTAAATATTTAAACAATATTTCCAATCTATGCTCTCAAATGTCTTGCAAAGGGCAACGCGGGTCTGACATATTGAGAAGGCTCACTAGGTTTTAAGTATTTCTCAATACTTTTATCTGAACTAGAAGAGATGCAAAGGTCAGCAACACACAGGATTGGTTGTCGTCGCTTCACTAAACACAGAAAACTGCTCCCCGCATTCTAGTAATCCCTGCCCCGTATACCTTCCCCTATGAAGGCATCGGGCACTGCGTAACTCTTTCCGCTCGCAGGGAGGTTGCACTGAACGTCGCTCAAAGAGGTGACGGTCGTCAAGTTCACGAAGGCGTAGAGGCGTCAAAGACGGCAGAGCCGCGGCGTGTCTCTTGAAAGAATACGTTCCTCACTTCCTTTACGTCGCTTCCAAGACCTTTTCTTAAATGTTTAATCCAGCGATCCAGCTCAGTTGAACTGAATCATAGTTTGCGGCTCAATGGCGTTTTGCGGCGCACGTGTTACTCCGGCAGACTGCGATTGAATAACAGTCGCTGGCTTAATAACAAGTTAGAGCGCTACATTAACTAAGGTATTAGACGACTTTACTAGAAGTATTTAGTTACTAAATAGCCCATAGACGCTGCTTCGCTGAGTAACACCCCCCCCCCCTTCTTCTTTTCCCCAACAGCCAGCCTTTCGCTGTTAGATGTGAATCGCTTAAAATAATTGATATCGCAATATTTGTAACAATTATCATTTTGTGTGGAGTGAAGTGGGCTTCACGATTCTATTTTCTTTTTCTCAGAGGCTGACAGAAGTGTAGTGAAGCCAGTCTCATTCGACGATGCGGGATATGGTGAGTTGTAGAACCAAAGCTTCCATTGTATCTTTATTCTCCTTCAAATCAGAAGATAAAATCTGCCCAGCTTTGCATTCTCGGATAGTTTTGTTGGCTGGACTAGGTTGTATGGCTTAGCAGCCGAGCCATCTGGGCAGTGCTGGCACGGCCCTTGTACGCGGGCGGTAGCACGCTGTGAGCATGCAGCCTCCACAGGGGACTTGCCGGAACATCGGTGCCACGAGCCATGCCACCGTTTCTTGCCATCACGGATAGCTGTCACCATACACAGGAAAAATTTAGCTTTTATTTAAAATGGCCCCTATTGGGAATCACACTTAGCAATGATTCAGAGAGCACCATTTTACTTCGTTACGAAAGTTACGTGCGATTACGTCGGGTTACGACAGAAAGTCACCGGAATATCAGTCCTTTGTTCAATCCATTGCAACCAGTAAAATAAGTAGCCCGGCACACACAAAAGAAAGCACATATGTGAGGCAGAAGTCTGTATTGTATTCATACGTAAGCGTACGCAAGCTTCGTAACACGGGAAAGCGGTGCTATTTTAACCATCATGTAGATACAATCGCCGATTTTGCCTGAACGCAATACGCGTGTTTCTATTTAGCTCTGCGCGTTAACTATTACAAAAAATATAGGAAAAAAACGATATAAATTCCTCTGCTCATGGCTGTAATGAGTGGGTTCGTTTTGTGACTAAGTCTGGCCTTGCCAATGGGCATTGCAAAAACGCATCTTATTTTGCAAATAAATACCATGTTGTGTATTGTGTAGGGGAAACCAATTGCCACGTTCGCTATAAACGATTACCCACGCAAATATAATTCTTTTTTCAGAAATTGATCTTGAGTGTGTCGAAGACAAACAACGAGGCAGCACTAATTTCAGATTTATACTTTACATTAATTTGCCGCGTTTTTTTCTTCAAGGTGTAATTTCTTTTGTGGGAGAGGAATGACGGGCAACCCAGGAGTAAAAATGACGTGCTGAGAAGTAAAAAAAAATTTGTTTTAATAGCAAAATTTTGCTTTATAACTCTTAGGCCTTATTCCTCTTGTATCAGTTTAGAAGACTATGATCGCCTAAAACGCTAAACAGCATATTTCAAGTCACCTTTGCGAAAACAAACCGAAAAATGCATAAACGTATGTCACTTGAATTGCTATGAACAAAATCGTACATAAAACCAATTAGTTGGTGCTATTCCCGTATTGCTAATGTTTCGGAAGCTAAACAAGAGCTGTACCCAACCTCGTCAAAAGAACTCCGGACTGAATCGTAGGTGTATGGCTCAACCACAAATCGTATTTTCAAATATTGAATGATCAAAGAGCCCGAAGTTATTTGGTGTTACTCAACGTTCGAGAAGGCTACCAGTTTAATCTACTATGCCTTCGAACGGATCCAAAAAGATTTAGAGAATTACTTGAGGCGTTCGAGCTCACGTCTACGAGCGGCAAAATAGTAACCTTAGGTAAAATTTTAGCGCTAAAAATAACTACTATATATTATTGAGAACAATGATATATTGTGTTCATTGACGTTTGGCTTTACGGTTCTTTTTTCTCAGAGGCAGACGGACTCGTAGTGGAGCCAGTCCCATTCGACAATATGGTAAACGGTGAGTTTTGGAAGCAAATTTCTATTTCATCATTGTCCTCCTCCATGTCAATGACTGAAAGCTATCCAGCTTGTCCCCCTCAGATATTAATCCTGGCTGGGTTAGCTTGTCTCGCTTAGCAGCCGAGCCAAATGGGCAGTGCCGGCACAGCCTTTTTGACGCGGGCGACAGCACGCTGTGGGCATGCAACGTGCACTGGGCACTTGCATGGAACATCCGTGTCACGAGCCATACCTACCGCCTCCTTGGAAAACAGATCAATGTCGCAATCTACTGGGTGAAACAAGGAGACGGCAGGCTCTTTTAAATCGACCGGAAAATTCGGTTTCTTAACCTATCGCGCTACGACTTTGTGCAGCGTTGCCCACAGATGGTGCATTTTTTTTGTAAAATTTGCAAAGAACGAACTTACCTGAGGAAAAAGTAAAGAAAGAAAAAGGCTTAGCTCCTATGGAAACGCAGCGACGCCACCGGTCTGAAAACAACACGGCGCCGTTTCGCACGGGAGACAAGAGATGGCGCAACGAACGCCGCCAACGAACGAGCATACGGCGCCGAGAGCCGGCACTTTAGCAGACGATCCTTTCGACTCAAAAGCGGCTCGCGTTCCGCAGGTGGCGACAGTCACAGAAACAAAAACAGGCGCAGTTAACAACAAGGAACTGCAGTTCCTTGTCTGCTAAACACGCAGCTCTCGGCGTCGTCTGCTCGTTCGTTGGCGGCAGTTGGCGTCGCGACCGCTTGCGCCATCTCTTGTCTCCCGTGCGAAACGGCGCCGTGTTGTTTGCAGACCGGTGGCGACGCTGCGTTTCCATAGGAGCTAAGCCTTTTTCTTTCTTTACTTTTTCCTCAGGCAAGTTTGTTCTTTGCAAATTTTACAAAAAGAAATGCACCATCTGTGGGCAACGCTGCACAAAGTCATAGCGCGATAGGTTAAGAAACCGAATTTTCCGGTCGATTTAAAGAGCCTGCCGTCTCCTTGTTTCACCCAGTAGGTGACAAATTCAACGATTTTAAGATGGCCGCCATCGGGCCTCAGCCTTCTGACTAGTTTAAACAGCACTGTTTTATTTCGTTACGAAACTTAAGTACGGTTACGTCGAGTTACGACCGACAGTCACCGAAATATCGGTGCTTCGTTCAACACGTTGGTGCCAGTTTACACATTGGCTCGATACGCGCAAAAGCAAGTACATATCTCAGACTGAATTCCGGTAGCTATTCTGCGTATGCGTACATAAGATACGTAACAATAGAAAATGGTGCCGCGTGAACCACCCTTTGGACATAATAGACGAAGTTGAAAAGGCGCACAGTATGTGTTTCCTTCGAGATCTGCGCGTTAACTATTACAGAGAACATAGGAGATCAACGCGACTCCTTATAACTTTCTCTACTCGTGGCAGTAATGAATGGGTATATTTTGTAACTAAGTCTGCACAGCCGATGATATTGGCAGCAACAGATAGGAGTTTGCAAAAAAAAAAACAAGATTAAGTTCTGTTCCTATCATTTGAAGACCAAACCAAGTGCCACCTCCGCACTCAGGGTTATTCATAAAACGTGATTATTCACCCAGAAATTGAGGTTCGGCGTTTGTAAACCAACCAATAAAACAATTTCGTTTTTTTTTTATTTGCAGCAGCATTATTTGTCGTAATTTATGATTTGAGGTTTCATTTTGTTTTTGAAAAGGAAAACTTTTACATCATAGATGTAAAAAGCTCCCACAAAAAACGAACTATATTATATCTGCTCTATATATGACATTCGATTTGCCAATAGGAACATTTCGCCTTATTATTTTTTTGCCATATCGCTGCTCTCTCACTTTAGCAGATGTCCTCCTCAAGCACTCACACCGGGTATTCCTAGACCTTAAAGAATAACAAAAGGCATACAACGCATAGAAGTATATCGCTTGGATCTGTGGACAGAATCGTACATCTAATGAGTTAGATTAATTATTTAATCTTTTCAGAAATAGAACAGAACCGCGTCTACATAAGTCAATGATATACTCTTGAAACAACAATTATGGCTCAATACAAATTGTTTCCTCTTCTGACACTATGTCGATGGAAATAAATCATTTTGAAAATATTCGATGATCATACACCAGCTCTCTACTTTACTTTGATCGGCGCAGCAATTAGCTCCAGTGTATGAAAAAATGTTTTGTATTGTTCTTATATTGAGGTAAATGACATACTATGGATTTTTTTCCTCGGAAGAATGTGTTTGGGTAATCAGTCCCGTCGGCATTTTGAAACGTGTCGATTTCAATATTTTTCTCTCAAATTGAAAATAACATTTTATCGAGTTATATTCGAACTGAACACGTATTTTATTTTTTATTTTTGCGAATTAGATAGTGGAAGTGACTTTCATATTTCGGATTCGCGTTGAATACAAGATATTGTTTGCATGTCGTCATCGTTTTGAACGTTTTACTTCGCCGTCCTCTTCTAGGGTCGTGTATTCCTATTTATCTGAAAACATGGATTCTCTCCAGTGGTCATAATTTGAGTTGTTTAGTATGCAGAGCAAAGAGCGCATGTAAATTTCATCGGTTTACCCTTCGCAAACAGATTTTTAGATGTCACTAACAACATCTAACGCTGTGACAATTTTCGTCAGGCCTGCAAGCAAATCTCCGGCAGCAGAAGGACTATTACGTCTGACTACGATTTGGAGAGCGGAAATGACAGAAAGTATCGACGAATGTTGCTGACTGCAACGTTGCTAGCTGACTAGATCGGCAATCCATTCAAGATGTACGAAAATGTTGACTCCTGCAGAAAAAAAACTAATCCCAAACTCACAGCTCTTATTCAATTCTCTAAAGTTGGCTATATTGAAGGCGCTCGATACTGGCCATGCAGGAATCCTGGAAACGAGAATATGATTGGATTTGCAATGGCAGTAACTCTAATAATACTTCTCTTTTCTATACGCCAAAGGAAACTAATATAGATTTGTTAGTACCGTATCCACATAAGCGACCCATTTTATAAGATTATTTTGTAAATATACATAATTCAAACAAACGTTTTCAACGTCAAAATTATTGATAAACTTTAGAAACATTAGCGCGTAAATATCACCGCATAAACAACGCGCATAACATCATCAATAGTAAAATACTGACCCACACCTGCAACAACGTAACTAAGGTGACTTGAATTATAATTGCGATACAACTACGCCACTGAAAACCGCTTTATTACCAGCGAACAACAGTTGATTTGCAATATGACTGCCATCGATAGCGATATTGCTGTATTCTGTATGACCGGCAGGCATTAGGCAGACGATGTCTCCGACGATATTCCAGAGTGCTCGTCAGGCTACCCAGAAATTCTGATGAGATCTACTTATTAAAGCCCCTCTGTATCACTGAAATGGCGTCATTCGTGGTATGGAATGCTCGGGCACGAGCGCGCGCAGCTGAGAGTAATGGCGTCTGAATCTAGCTCGATAACGCTGGCATGTCCAGAGCTGCGTTGCGCGTGCTCGTTATCACGCCTTGCGCTGCTGCGTGAGAGGCCTGCAATGGGTTTATGGGTAAGACGTGAGTCTGTGTGGTAAGTGAAGATGAAGGGATGCACTGGTATAGTCGTGGGTGCGCATGCACATCCCAGATCGGAAAATGAACGATGAAAACTCACTGTATCGGGGGCGCACTATCACACGCCGTTTCACTTGCTCCCCAAACTGGCTCTTCCTCTGCCTTGCAGGCCTGGCAGTTCGATGACGAATATAGATGCCCTGTCGCAGATTTGAGCGCATATATAATGTGGCACAGGCATTCAGGAGACCTGCAGTCAGCGCGCAGTACGGCGCAAAACCTGCAACATGGGCACTCAAATCGAACAGAAAACGGTAGCCGGAGCACACAGCCGCAGGCTCCTTCAGGTTACAATTATCTCGGCATCTCCTTTGATGAAGCGTCTGACACATCTGCCGCTCTGCGCACCCAGCTTTGTCGGCCGCGTCTATGACGATGCCGCCAGTTTTGACAGTATGGAAGGGCGCGCTCTAACTCTTGTGTCCCAACGCCCTACCTTGACAAAATGAGTAGTGGTTTTAATGGCTTGATCGAAGTCATTCTGCAATAGAAATTGTACAGAACGATTAAACCCTACGTTGTGTCCGTCTACGTATATCAGCTGGACAAACGACTTCTGGAGCTATTTATTAGGCTTTTTTAACAAATCAGACTAAGGCAATCTTAATACAACAGTTAATTATCCTGTGTAAATTTTCTTGGAACTGTGGATGACCTGGGCGGCTCGAAATCCCCGCGCGCTTGCAGGCTGCTTATGTGCTTGGTCATGAATACTGACGTATGAAATGTCACTTTATTTTCCATATTCATGGCGCATGCCGGCAGTACAAAAATGCGGTGTGTCTCCATATATGGCTATCTTTGGTGACAAGCGTTGCACCTGAAACGTATAACGATACGCC